>WBMZ01006074.1:0-112366 GCA_013400975.1 Atrichornis clamosus
GGCGGCGCGAGGAGGAGGCAGCGGCTCGGCCGCCCCTGAGGTGACGCTCCGCGGGGTGACGGCGGCGGCCCTGACCGCGCCGGCCCTGACCGCGCCACCGGCAACGGGAGCGGGTCCGCGCCGTCCCGCCCCGCCCCCGGGGGAAGCGGCTCCCGGAGCCACTCGGCGCTGGGGCTCGGGGGAGGCGCAGGCAGCCGCGGGTGTGTGCGCGGAGGTAGCGGGGCAGGGGCTGGCTCGGAGCCTCGGCAGAGCTCTGGGCAGCTCCCATCGATATCCGCAGGCTTCGGGGTTTTTTCCTTTCCTGCCGAGTGTTTTGCGCGTTGCCGGTGAGCTGTGGAATGACCTTAACTTTGGCTTGTGGAGTGACCTTAACTTTGCTTTGGTCCCTGCCTGGTTCGCTCTGCAGGTACCGAGGGTCCGGGTCTGCGAGTTGTTACGCCCGAGGGCCAAGAGTCGAAGGAAAACTTTGGAGAACTGAAAGGTCTTTGGGATAAGGTTATTTAGTGTGATTAGTGTTGGAGGCAGGGGGTTGGAACTAGGTGATCCTTAAGGTCCCTTCCAGCCCAAACCATTCCATGATTCTTAGCTATTACTCACCGAGCCTTTTGAAATGCAAAGATGAACTTCCTAAAGGGTGTTGCTTTTCTCCCAAGGCATTTTCTAATTAATTAACAGCGTTTAGAGAGGGAAGAGCAGAAGCTCGAGGACTTTGAGCCCTTTACGAGTACCGTGAGGCAGTCATGCCTATGAAATCCGTGAGTTTCTGCTAGGAGATCTGTTAATGGGTCTGTGGTTCTACAGACCCACATCTGCAGTTGTGGTTGTCCTGCAAGTGCTCGGAGTGGAGTGAAGGGAGTGACTGTTTACTAATGGTGAGGAGCGATTTCCTCTTGCGAGGGGGTTGGTGAACGTCTTGGAGTTATCCTGTCATTGTGTGAATGATTCGGTTTTAGCAGAGATTAGAGGGAAGGTCTGATGCCCCCTTTAGGTTCTGGTATGCTGATCGTCGCTTAGGTACTGTAATGTTACACCTCTGTTCATATGGGAACTAGACTAGGAAAATGTTTTCATAGATTTCCCCTAGCACAGTTCTGGTTTGGGTGTGAAAAAGGCTGTACTAAGATAACTTAGCTTATCTGAATTAGTAACTCTTTAAGTTAATTCTCTTAATTTTTTTTTCACCCCACACGACTCTTCCTTCCCCCATCCCAAGATTGGTTATTTATAACTCCTTTCTGTTAAGCTTTCAGTGAGATACTGTAACCACTCTGCACTGGAGAGGAAGGAGTGCCTTCCTCACTGCTTGAAGGAGATGAAAGGTGTACTGAGAAAAGAATTAAACTTGTGGTCCTCTGTTACAGCTGGAAAACTCCCCCAAGCAGTGATTTGTTGTTTGGTGGTGGGTGGTGTTTCTCTTCTGTATACTGTGAAGCCCAAAAGGAGACTGTCCTACTAGAGGGACAAACACAGGAAGCTGAGTTCTGAAAACCTCAGGTCACTTATTTCCCTTTTGCAGAAGTGCCCACCTCCTTATTCTGAGGAAATCCATCCTTAAATAATTGGGTTTTTTCACAAGTGCATGAGTTTTCCTGGCCTGTCTGTAACAGCTCATCTGTGCTGGTGCACGTACACTGTTCAATGGCAGCAAAACACATCTGCTGCAGGGTTTGTGCCAAGATGAAAAAATATATCAAGTTTGAAAATGTGGTTACATACAGGCCTGTGTGGTTTTCTGGAAAAATCTGAAAATAGTCGCTGATTGTAACTACGTCTTCAAGAGACTCTTGAGCTGAATTTTATGGCGAGTGTCCTGGGGTGTTACTTCATGACCAAGTTAGAATCTCCTTGTCCACTTTTCGTTAGCTGAGAATTTTGTTTTCATCCTGCTTGTGGTGTGTCAGGTGTTCCCTCCTGGCAGCTCTGTCCCCAGCAGTGACCTTTGTCATTGAATCTGGCGTAGTTCAAACCTGATTCTCTTCCTGTATTTCCGTGGTTTGCACCGCAGCCGTTGTCTGGCCAAGAACATAAGGATCCATTAAGGAAGCTGCTCCTGCTGCAACAACTGAGAGCGTGACAGGAAGGGGCTTGGCTCAGGCCAGATATTGCTGGGGATTCTGCAAAGCACACCTGCCACATCTCACAGAAGACAAGTCTTGCTCTCCACCTGGCTGTCAGAAGGGATTTGCAAGGGCTTTTTGGCCTTTTAAAGATTCTGCAAAGGCTTGAGCTATTTTAAATCCTTAAAAGGTCTGCACGGAGGAGAGAGAGCTGTGGGGAGTTTATTTGGTAGTGATAGGGGAACTTGTTTGGTTACTTTGTTCCTTTACTGCTTGTAGTAAGAGAGAGGAAGTGTGATCTGTAGTAAGTGACTGATACAAGTGTGTGCTGAATTTCCCCTGTCCTTGCTCTGAATTCATAATGGAGGCAAGAAAGTCTAACTTCAATGTAAAACAGACTATGTAACTGTATTACTGAACAATACTTGAGGTTTTTTGTCATTAATTGTTTGCTCTCCTTTTTTGATCTAGGTAACCATGGCAGGTGATGACTGTGTAAGGAAGCGCCAGTCTGGCTCCACTGCAACCTGCAAGACCCCTGAGAATGAAGAAACACCGAGGAGACCTGAGAGTGAGAGGTCATTTCAAAACTCAAGCAATGGTGAGACTCACTGGCTCAGCACTAGTTGTGTCTCTGGTGTGTGATCTCCTATAAGGTGCACTTTCTACTCATGGCTCTTGCCTCCTCACTCCTTCATTTCTGTTTTTCTGCCTCTGGAAAGCTGAAGGTGGAGCTCTCTTTGTGCCAGCTGCACCCCTTCAGTAGGTGTGGGTTGTTTGGGGTGCTGTCCTGCTGAGCTCTCCCTCAGGAGCTATGTACTGCAGTGCTTGCAGGGATCTAAAAAAGTGATTAATTGTCACAGGAGGAGGAGATGTGTTAATGCTGTAAATGGTGCAAATGCCTCTTGGCAATACTTTTGAGTAATCCTGGTAAATGCTCTTCTGGGACTTCATCTCACTTCCTTTACTTCCTTTAAGTATGTGACTTCTCAAGATTGAGGAAAATGGTCTTTAACATACCAGGCTAAGATGGTGTATTCACCTGACAGACAGGTGGAGATAGGATGTCACAACGAATGATTCTCTGCTGCTCTGGGGTTCTGTTCATGTCCGGACAGCTCCCTTTTATTCAGTCTCAACCTTGGCTGCCAGAAAACAGAACAATAAACCGTTGGGTTTGTGTTAATTTGTTTTGTGGTCACCTCAAAAGTTGTGTGGCTTTGTGGAAGGGTCACTGCTGCCATGCCCTGCCCCTTGGGTTGCAGGGACAGTTGTGTGGCACTGCGTGGTTTTGCCTGTGGACTCTGTGACTCTCTGTAATTCCTGGTTTATGCTGTACCACATTCCAGCCTGGTGATAAGGAGGTTAGCGATGAAACTGCAGTTTGTTTCCTTTCTCTTTATGAGACAGATGAAGCAAAAATCTAAAGTAGTTTATCACAATGTGCCATGTGAGTGTGAGATCCAAAACCCTGGTGCCAGTGACTCGAGATAATTCTTACTGATATGCTTCTGGATATCATCACTATTTCACAGCACTCCTTTCAGCTGAAACAGAAGTTGGAGCAAGTTTAAGTTTAGGACAAGTCAGATTTCTTATTGAAAATAAAATACATTGGAGAGAAAGCCATCCCACAAACTGCATGGAGAACTGGGATTTTTAGGTGTTGGTGGCACAGTAATTTTAATTGGATCAAATGGGACTGTGTTAGAAAGTTGCAGGGAGTTGGTGTCTACTGGAAACCAGTGAGGATGGGCCTGGGAGTAGACTTCTACCTTTTTAACCTTTTTGTGTGTGGAAACTCCTTAACTGTTATGAATGAAGGGTAAGTAATAAATAGACATTGATAATTAGCAGTTGATAGGTGGGTGTGTCTGTCTTTAAAGGCCTCACATTTTAACACCTTTGAGATGTGGCAAAACATCACGGCAGGTGAGATACTGTGAGTGTGCAGCAAGTAAACATTCTGGGGTAGGTCTCTTGGAAGTGTACTGAGCTTTCAGGTGTGTCTGTGTGCCTGGTGGGTTGCCTTGGAACTGTGCAGTGTGGTTTTAATGCCGTGTGAACTGCAGTGAAGGACAGCAGGGAGGAATCCTGGTTAGTTAAGACTAAGTGCGCCTTACCTGCCAAGGTTGCTGCCAATTGAGCAGAGGTGTCACAAAGTGTTGTGGGTTTTTGTAGACTCTTTGCTCAGCACAGTGATGAGGACAACAGGAATAACGTAGGACAGTAGGAGGCATGAGTCTGATGCCTTGAGGCATGGGAGGAAGATGCAGCCCTCTGGTCAAGAATTCCTCTGTACAGTGGGGTTAAATCAGCAGCTCCGTAACCAAAGATTGAAGATGTGTGAAGCTGAAGTGTTCACGTGTTGCAGACAGTGGCCTCTTCATGTAGTCCAGTGTGCCTGTGTAACTAGGTAGGGCTTTCACAGCTGAGGTGGGAGAATTTCTCAAAAGAAGCATCCATAGCTGTTTTTTCTTTCTTTTGTCCTGGCTATTCACTCCTGAATAGCTGTTTCTAAGGCATTAGTGCTGATGTGCACAAAGGCAGTGTGAGGCTAATGATCTGCTGTCTGGCAACAGCCTTTTTGTACTGTACCATCTTAATGCTGGGTGCTGTGGAAAATTTTAGACAAGATGCATGCTTGTTGCAGTCAAGGGATTCTAGGCAGGTCAAGAATGTATGGAAGTAAATATTGTAGCATGTTTGGCAGTTTTTGCTGTAGAAAAACTAAATGATTAATGTGATTACCCACCCTTGATCCTCTCTGATTCTAGCAAACATAATCTGCTTTTTACCTTAAGAGGTAATGTGTCAAGGGTCAATTGACTTATTTACAGAAGTGTGTGAACTTTCTACTGAAATTTCTGGTCCTTTAATCCTTTCTTCATTAAAACTCAAATGCATTGGCTGATCTGAAATTGCTTAGAGGAATAGTTTAGATATATGTCTTGTGTTTAGAGCTACATGAGGACTGACTCTTCCATTTGTATAGTTGAGGTTATGGGTTATTTTTTTTCTTGGTTCATCAATGCTTCTGAAGACTCCTTCATTACTTGGGTTCTAAGACTGAATAGTTTGTACTCAGGTACACCCCATTTTATAGGAGTGTGGAAATACTCATAACTTTGAGATTGCCAGAAGAGTTATTATGTCCCTTGATTTGTTTCTATCTTGTAATTATTCAGCCTGTAATTTCACTTTGACAGAGTAGCTGAACTTCAGTCTGACATATCGCTTCTCCTTCTTGAATTGGCTCCAGTGTTGTAATTAAACAACTAATTTGGTCCTGGCTTGGAGTCAGCAGATGATCTAGGTGGCAGTAATCCCCTGTCAAAAGCCAGGCTTGCTTAATAAGATTAGTCTTATATGTTTTCTGCTGGAGATACAAAGAGATATATAAAACTGTTCTGCTTAATGGGATATTGATATTGGATAGTACCAGTTGCAGGAAAACTCACCTGGAATGAGCATAACAGAAACTGCCTTGGCAGATCTTAAAAGGTTAGAGAGAACATGGATCATAAGTGTGCATATAAGTGCCTCTAAAATGCTCAGATTAGTCCACTCAGAGCAGTAAAATGGTGGGTTTAGAGTCTGTTTTTGTTTCCCCAGAAATCAGGAGAGGGTGAGAAGTGTCTCTGAAGGCTGATCTGCAAACAAGCTATGTGGCATATCTGTTTGGTAATGCTTGTTGGTAATGCTGATCTTAGAAAAGGGTTGTTATCTTCCAGTGAAGGGGTTACTATGGATCATCCTGGGTGCAAAAGTTCATGGCGATGCACAAATGGTGTGTGCCTCCTGAGGGATGGAGGAGGAGGGAGCTCTAAACGGAGCAATTTGGAAAGCTTTAGCCTTTGCTGTGTGACTCACAGCAATGAGTGTTCAGTATATCAACAGGCTTTTTATTGTGGATTAAGCTGTTTGAATTGAGTATCTGGGATGTGTTTCTGAGAGATGGATCAAGAAAAGCTGTTTTGTCTAGGTGGATTCTGGCAATTCTAAGTGTTACCAAGTTTTGGTAACCTGTGGGTGAGATGAAGGCTCAGCAGTTTCTTGTGAAGAGCCTGTGGACATGGCAGCATGCTGTAGAGAATGCTGGTGTTCCTTCCTGCTGGTGAAGAGGCTGTTTGGGTCCCATGTCCCTGCAGAACTGACTTTTTAAGCTAAACACTTGCCCCACTGCAGTACAGTGTCCTATGGCCTGTGCATTTGTTAAACAGAGCAGCTGAGTCTAGTCCTAACTCGCCTCTATTTGCTGAGTGGCCAATTAAATTACCATAAGAAAGAATAAGGCTCATTAGCATCAAATTATTAATGGGTGTTGTATTCTTTCAGATATGGAACTCCTCCCCTCTTTACAGTAGCCTTGTGCTGCACTGGCTTTAACATTGCTTTGCTTCTGATAACATCTTCAATGTTTTTGGGGTAGGAGCCTTTAAATTCAGGTGACTGACAGTAATGAAATCCTTTTGCCTGTGTTGTTTTAACCTCTTGAATGGGAAGTTGTCCTGTCAAGAAATAACAGAGCTGGTTTTTGTTGGATCCCAAGCTGCAGCACCATCATCATATGAGTGGTACTCTGCTCTGCTCATCTCAAATGTCACTTATCTGTAACATGTGCAAGAGTAGGTTGAAAAAGGTACAACGAGATCCTTTAGGAAAGGCAGTTTGTCGTCTTTTGTGAAACTTCAGTTGCTCAACTTGTCAACAATTAAGAAGCTTTCTCAATCTTCAGGTGATTTTTATTAGCCTGGTTTCCTAGGGAAATAAAGATTACAATTAAATTGCTCATTTGCTTTTTTTCTTCTGACTTTTGAACCTGCTTGGAATTTGGGCTGTACGGAGGAATCACATTCTACAAAGATCAGTTTCTACAAGCTGAAGACAAGTGGTCCCCTGAAGATATTGTTAATATCATTGCTGATGGGAAGGG
This sequence comes from Atrichornis clamosus, assembly GCA_013400975.1. Taxonomy (NCBI): domain Eukaryota; kingdom Metazoa; phylum Chordata; class Aves; order Passeriformes; family Menuridae; genus Atrichornis; species Atrichornis clamosus. Next base: position 6,994 of record WBMZ01006074.1, read on the forward strand.
AACCCAACTGCCTTTAAGTAAAAACTTCTCCCTGTGAACAAAGCTCTTCCAAAGCAAGCCCTGCTTAAGTCTCCTTTGAAATTGGCCACTATTTCATACTAGTCTTCAAAGACAACTTTCTTATGACTTTAAATGTATTTCCTGTTTTCTTAAGGCATATCTCAACTTCTTTTAAATGCAAAGGTCTGCCTGCTTGTATTGTGCAGCTTTGAGTTCATTTTTGTGTAATGCTGTTGCAATCCCAAAGTGATACAGAGGGATTCAGGCATCATTTGAAGGGTCAAAGGAAAGTGAAGATGTGGACTTCTCAGCAGTGCACATTTCCTTTTAGACTCAAAATCATGTGATGAGTCTCTTCTTGAGTGACCTCACAGAACATAAGTAGTGTCTTGCGCAACAGAAGATGAGTTAAGAGATTAAAGATGATGTGTTTGTTCTCTGGTATCTGCCTTGACACAGTTGGGTTTATGGGGTGATGCAATACAGCAGAATGAGTTGGTTTGGGGTGAGTTTTCTTCTACAGGAGACTGTTTTCAAAAACCACAGGTGGTTTTACTTTGTCATCTGAGATGCTTTTACTAAAGTCACAGAGGTCTTGATTTTCAAACCTATTAAATATGCTAACTTTTTAGTCTTTTCTGTGCATGCACACTGGTGTGTGGGTAAAAGTGACAGGAGGGACACTGCATGCAATTTAGCAATTACAGCATCAGCAGGTCAGAGAGTGGCCTCAATTCTTATACAGCCATTAGCACCATACGTTTGGTATATGTAAAACTATATCTGATTTTAAGGCCTTGTAGTCAAAGTGGTATTTTATTTCCAAAGTGAGCCATGCTTGGGTAGTTTTTAATGTGAGTTTTTAATGACTGAGGCTTCAAAGGCAAGATTTGACATGAAATACATGGTCAAAGAACTGGTTATTTTATTTTTAGCTTATCTTACAAAGGAAATAATGCAATCCCTTAAGTCTCACATGTCCTGTCCTCTTTGGCTGTGTTGGGTGGCTTCAAGCAAATTTGATATCATCTTCAAGATTGACGGCTGGATAAGAGACACAAATTCTTAGCTTTTTGCAGAGAAAGTTTAGTAGTTCTTTGAGCTCAGCAGTTCAGTAGTTCTTTGAGCTCAGCAGGTCAGCACAAGGTGGTTCTTCACAGTGTAGTAATGGGAGGAGGGGGCTAGGAATACAATTGTGGAGTGGCACAGTGAGGGGATAGAGCCCCTATATGAAGGGGATACAGTGCTGCTGCTTGTAGAACAACTTTTTTTTTTTAAATTTATTGGGGGAGGATCTATTTGAGACCAGCAAAGTGAATGAGCTGAGTAGGTCAAGGGTATCTTACATTCTTCTCCAACTGTTTTCCAAACTGCAGTTGTTCAGCAAGTGTAACAGCACAATGAGCTTAAAAGCTGAGGTAATTTTTTTTTTCTTGGAGGTTAGATGCTTAGCAACCAGGAATTTTATTTTTGTAAAAATGAATCTTTGCATGCTACCAAAATCAATGGTGTTAAGCAGTTTCCTTGTTTGTTGTTACATTTGAAGGCTGCTAAGTAATAGGCAGTTGTTGCTGGTCTGTTTTTAAGTCTGTAGTTTGTGTAGCAGATAGACAAAAACCAATCTTCCTGCTTGATTGGTGGGAAGGGGGATTAAGCCAACAGCTGGACATGCCTGCACTGAGGGTGAAGTTTCTTGTTTTGTTGTACTCTTGTCTAGTCCTGGAGTTGGAGTCATCTCTGAAGCAGGTCTGCCTAAACTACTTATAACCAGTTCTCAAACCAGTTGCTCATGAGAGCACCTTGAGACTCCTGAGCACAGGAGCACTTGCAACTCTGAAAACTAAACTGCATTTTGTGTGCAGAGGCTGTGCCCACACAAGGAGGTCAAGATGAGGAGCACTGTGATAGTGTTATCAATCTGTCTGCTTGTCTCACAGCAGCACAACTTTGGCACCTCTACAGCAAATCTGTTAGCTCATGCTTCCCTGGAATCTTATTAGGGAATTAGTTCAGTACCTTCCTTTTGGAAAAGTGGTGATGTTGTCTTAGAAACCAAACATGAAGTTGTAATCCTGGCTGTGTGTCCATGTGTAAGGTAGTGCTGTAGCTATAATTGCCAAAGGATATGCACAAGGCCAGGTTTGTTGCTGTCTTTTCACTCTGACTTGTATTTTAGTGGGGTGGGTGCTGCTGCTTCAATCTTGCTTTTCCTCTGTGTGCAAGACTCTCTGCTTTAAGTAACTTTATCTTGTGTTGTTCTTATTGGAGAAGTGAACCACCAGCTGGTGCTTGTCCTAACACTCAACTAGTCTGAAATGTCTGGCCTTTGGAAGTTGTTCCTCTTGATGTCATAGAGGCATCTCAGATGTGTATAATTCTTAATGCAAAAGAAAGGTGGTATTTGAGGCTTTACCTATTAACCAGTGGTGTTAGTAATGATAAAAGTCAGCTAATATTGAGGGCATGACTGTTTAGTTAAACAGTGAAACGTATTGAGGAGTACAGTCACACTGATATCTAGCACTTCTCCTGGGGGCTGAAAGGAGTGGGAATAGCCAGGTCTGAACACAGGGTAACTGTCCAACTCACCATTCAGCCTGTCTTAGAGCTGATCATAGTATTTTACTGATAGCTGTGACTGACTGCCTTGTCTATGGGCAATGCAGAGACCTCCAGACAAACCAACCTTACGTCTGGTTAAGATAAAGCTCTGATAAAAGATCAGCACACTTGGATATGACCTTCTAAGGGTCGTTCTGATTGCTGCTTCAAGGCTGAATATGTTTAGGGACCTTGGCAAGATTTGCAGAGTTGCTGATGAAAAATAAAATCCAGGGCTTTATCAGCTGTTGACTGCCTTATAGTGCTGTGATCCTAAAATAGTTGGTCATAGTTTATGAACTTCCTGCAGCTTTGATTTGAGTTTAGTGGTACCCTATTAGAAGTCAGAAATGCTTTTGAAAAATTGATGTCTGAGCTACTGTATGCTGTGCTTTTTGTGTTTTCAGACATGCAACTAAAGATGTTCAATATTGCTTTCCTTCCTTAGGCCGAGTTGATGTTGACCACGTGATAACGAGGAAAATGCAGCTCATAGCAGAAGCTGAGGTAAATACAATACTGGCTTGTGGTGGGGAGCAGGATAATTGACCCTGGATGTCTTTTGGAGAGTCACTAGCCCTGGAACACAAACAGCCCTATTCAGCCCTAGTTTGAGTGCAGTGACTTTTCCACAGCCCTCTTTCTCTTTCCCTCTCTCCTACTTTGCATAAGAGGAGTAGTGTTATCTAATGCAGTTCTTCTTACTTGACCCCAACAGGGTGAAGTCCAAAGATAAGAACGAACTTTGAGACCTGTAAATAAAATGGAAATTGCCTTACCACTAACTTTTGGCAGTGTGATCATTAGCCAGCCTGCTTGCATATTTAATCTTTAAAATGCTCTGTGTCCTGCTATGCATTGAATAAAGGGCAGCATGGAACCTGTATCCCACAGCTTCTGTTGCCCTGGCTGTGCAGATGACCTTCCTGAGCCTTGTCTCATTCTTTTTGTCAGTGAACAATATCCTCAAAGAAAATAGCACTGGGTGTTTCTGGCATCATTTGCATCTGTGTGGGCTGCCATTGTCTTAGATTATATTAAGGTGATTTATGCCCAAATTAAATGAAGCTGGCAGGCAATGGACTGCATCCTCCTTTCTAACCATTGTTTTGTGGCAGCCGTGCTCCTCAGGGCGAATTGCCCTGCACTCTTGCACAATTTTATTGCAGAAAATTCCATGGTAAATCTGAAGTAATCTAATTGTGCCAGTTTGATGTGAATAGTAAGGAGCGGATACTTAGAAGACAGAGAAAAATACCTTGCACCTTTGAGATATTTTCCTGATTAAGTCCCCCCCGCCACCACCTCTGTAGGTGGTGTGTCATCTATAACAGATATAACTGAAGTGTATTTAAATGTCTTCTGCAAAGAGTGTGCTGCTTTTTGTGCTGAAACTCCTAAAATTCAGTAGAGGGATAGTCAGCTTGAAATTTTATTTTGGATGTCATCTTCTCTGGTTTATCCTGAGAACAGGAGATGAAGCCTGGTAACTTTGCAGACAAAACAGCCACTGTTAATCACTATGTTGGCAGTGGGTGTTTGCAGGAGAAAGCTTTGACTGTGAAGCACATGTAGCTTTGGAAGTTCCAGGGAGCACTAGCTGGTTGACCTTGGACTTCTTTCTTCAGGAGTGTTTCTTGTTCCTTTTTTATTTTTGCTGGCCATCAGCTTTGAGACATGTTTGTAGTTGGTAGACAAAGTGATTTCTTATCCACAAAGAGAATCTTACAAAACCAGCAGGTCAATGGTGTTTTTAATTGCTAAAGTTTCTCTAAAACACGGGGAGTTCAGGTTTTAAGCCCTGAGTTAGGCAGCTTGCAGGTTTGTTTAAGATGCCTCAAAGCCACAGTAACAACTATAAGGCTGAGGGGAAAAAAACCCAAACCTACTGCAAAATACCTGAGAATTCCTGGAGTGCCAGGCCCTTTTGTTGTGGGAGCCACTGAAGAGAGGCTTGGATTGCAGTTTCTCTTTTCGGTGATAGGTGTCTAAATTCTAGGCAGTGCTTGACTTGTGAAAAGCCTGGTCACTGCCAGCTCCCACAGGTTTGAATGGGATTTGTAGGAGCTGGGTGTTACTCATGCATAGGAGGCCTTCAAGCATGTTCAGTGTGAAAGTCCAGTCTTTTGTTCATCCTAAACAGAGCTGAGAATGGTGTGTTCTGTCATTTGGTCAGGGCTGGGTGTTGTCACGTTTCAGTGACCAAAATCACTAAATCTGTTAGAATGAGTAAAGTTCTGAGGAACTGTGGCAACTTTATAAGTAAACTGCAGGGTTACTTTTGTTCATTTTCTCTGACTTGTCATCAATTTTTATTATTGGCCAGCTTCTGCTTTTTATGGCATAGCATTCTTTTCATGGTTTTTGGTTTGTAATCACAGTTGCTGTAGAGTCTGTACTCTGGTTTGTATTTTATTTAATCTATTGAGAACTCATGCCCTGCTCTCCCAATCCAAACATGGGCACATGCCCTGGAGGGCTGTGTTAGGAGGCAGGCTCAGCAGAGTGCCAGCCAAAGGGAAAAGGTACTTTAATATCACCTGGTAAACTCTCACTGAGACCAGATGAGGCTGAAAAAGGGAGAGACACTATTAAAAAAAAGAGTTTTGATTTGAATTACTAGTGCTTTGTTTGACATGGAAATTTAAGCACTCCAAGAGAAGCAGGAATTTCTGTTTGACTCTTTGGTAGGGATATGTGCATGTATGCTGTAAAATTAGACTGTACCAGAGAGCACCAGTGTCTTCTGTTACAGGTTGTATTCCCAGGTACTCAATATTTGGGGCTTTTTCCCTCCTGCTTTTAAAGGAACACGTTCATATCCCTTGCAGAGACAATCCTCTGCCCCCCAGACATGCAATATCTAAGAGTAGGCAGATCCTAAGAGCTTTAGTAAGCACTGGTGAAGCTTAGTTATTCTATACTAGAAACTGACAAATAGGGGAAAAATGGTTTTTGAGGTTAAATATGAACCTGCTCCTTCTGCTGTGCAGTTTTTATTTCAAGAGATCTCTCTGGATCTGACCACTACAAAACAGGAGGAATTCTGATGTGTAGAGTCCTGATCCATCGTGACTTCAGGGTCTTCTGGTTTTATGTGGTCTCACTTCAGATTGTCTTGTATTTTCTGCAAGAGAGTTAAACTTGCTTACTTGGCTATTGTCACATTAAACAGGAGACTTTTGTAAGAATATATCATCTGTTCATATGTTTTATAGAATCATGGAATAGTTTGGGTTGGAAAGGACCTTAAAGCTCATCTTGTCCACCCCCCCTGCCATGGGCAGGGACATCTTCCACTATCCCAGGTTGCTCCAAGCCCCGTCCAACCTGGCCTTGGACACTTCCAGGGATGGGGCAGCCACAGCTTCTCTGGGCAGCCTGTGCCAGAGCCTCACCTCCCTCACAGGGAAGAATTTCTTCCTAACATCTACTTTAAACCTACACTCTGCCAGTCTGAAGCCTTTGCCCCTTGTCCTGGCACCACAGTTCCCAATGAAGATTCCCTCTTCAGCTCCCTTTTAGGCTCCCTTCAGGCACTGGAAGGTGCTGTGAGGTCTCCACGCCATCTCTTCTCCAGAAACCTCTTTGAAAATGGTTTTGTTACTTTTCAACCTTAAAGATGAGAAAGTAGATAGGAGTTGGGAATTCTGAAGGTGATCAGACAAAGGGATGTGTTTCTTGAGCAGCTGATCAGTAGGAGGACTACATGAAATAGTATGTAGTTATCTTGTAGGAAGACTTGGACCTTGAATCTGGAGGCAAACTGGAAAAATCCCACCAGAACAGAAAGTGATCCATAGCTCAGTGAAGCACTTTCTGCCAAAATAAGTAACTTTGAACAATTTATCATTAAGTTTCTTCCAAATGCATCAAGTTTTAAAAACTTTGCCTGGGAAGTGGGAGATCAGGTCTTTGAAGGTTAATGTTATGAGACTGAATAGCAGATCCAACTACATTGCAGACAGGAAAATACGGGAACCAATTACATATGACAGTTTTCAGGCAGACAAAAAAGGATAGGAAAACATCTTGGCATTTTACAGTCTGCCTTTCGAAGAGGAATTATAGCCCTTGTCTGTATAACTTCTTATTGGGAGGATTAACTGATGTTTTCCTTTCTAGGAAAAACACTTTTTATCAGGTGAAGCAAGCAGCCTTTGACCAGGGTGGACTGTGCTTTATCTATAACTGATTATAAATATATATATATTTATTTATTTATTTATNTTATTTATTTATTTATTTAGCACTTTATCAGTGCATTTTGCCAAAATGATGGTAGAGAGGAGGGTGCTCATCCATGGTTTTTTCATATACCTGAAGAAGCCAAGATCTCTAGTAAGCCAAAATGCTTCAGAAGTTGCCTTTGTCTATTAAAATGATAGATAAAAAATATGGATAGGCTAAAAGTAGTGCAACTTTGACGTTTTGCAACTTTGGCTTTTCATAGACAATACAATATGCATAAAGTTGTGTGAAGAAAAGGGAGCAGAGGAGATTGACCTGGGGTATTTAATCCCATGAATTCTTGAACTCTTGTTGCCTCCCAGTTTTGTAGCCTAAGCATGTACCTCATGTAGCTCTGGTTAAAATTGAGAAATGTTTTCTGGGGCTCATATATTGAGTTCAACTTTCTTGGCACCATAAAATGTGAGCAATACCTGCCACTGCACACATGAGTATGAAGGTCAGTGTATTCACTTTGTTACTCTGTGTTGCATCTGATAGAGAAGATAAACATTACTCAGAGTCCTCTGGCCTGAGGTGTGTGAACAGGCCAGGATAAGCCCCTGGTCTTATCCAAGTAGGCTCCAACTATTGGCAGACGGGACAGGAATGTTTTCTTGATGCCTTGCTCAGTCCTGCTCCAGGATAAAAAGGAGCATAAATATTTTATGAAAATGTATCCAGCAAGTTAAACAGTTTGCTGCTGTGTTTTTACTCTGTCAGCAACTGAAGCCAGCCTTCATGAAGGAGGTGGACAGTCACTTCACAGAGTTTGTGAACAGTTTGGTGGCAAAATCGGCACTCCTGGATTCCTCATCTCCAGCCTCCCTTTTCCCAGCTTCCTGCTCAGAAAAGGAACTGCACAAAGCCAAGTGAGTCAGTTTGAAGCTGTTGCTATAACAAGGTTATGTTTCCTGGAGGCTTTATTTCCTTTTTTGTCTCAAATGTTTTCTTCTTTGTTTGCAGGAACTCAAGGGCCCCTCCAGAACATGGGAAGATCTTTACTGCCAGGAGGTCCCTCTTGGAGTGAGTAACTTCACATTTTTTGCATCAATTGACTGAAAATATCCTTGATAGCAAACTAATGAGCCTTTACTTTGAGGTACTCTCCCCACCACCAACCACGGTCTTATGTTCAAATCCATATGGACTAATCTGTTCAAGCTTCTCTGTTTCTTTCTAAAATATCTGTACCACAGCTTGCAGATATAAACCTTAATTACAGCCCTGTCAGTACCACTGGGATCATGGCTAATTACCCTTTGTCTGAGGACGTGCTGAGCAAGTGTCTGTGTAGACTGGCACCCCAGTTGTACCTTAACTCTGGTCTCTCCCTCAGTGAGCTGTTTGAAGTGAGCCACATCAGGACAATCTACCACATGTTCATCGCTCTTCTCATTGTCTTCATCCTCAGTACACTTCTAGTAGACTTCATTGATGAAGGAAGGTAAGAATGCTTTGGAAAGGGCTGGGAATGGCTCTCTTCCAGAGCACCAGACATGCATGAAACTGAAGAATGGTGCAGAAAGAAGGAGGAATCCTTCTTGGGATGTTCTTGGAAGTGGGAATTTCAACTTGACATGCTTAGAATCTATACTGGAATTCCTGTTGAGGGCATATGATCATTTCAAATTGGATAACTGGATTTTAGGAAAACACTACTAACTGACATACTACCTGAGAATTGTGGCCAGCACAGTTTGGCCTAACGTGCTTAGTCCATCACAAGTATAGCAAAAGGGAATGTGGAGTACTTTAGTTGGACATCTTCAATGAAACAGTAGCTTTCAGCTGCTTGTGTTGCTTGACGAAGAACTCTGTTTAGAAAAACTTTAAATACTTCAGCAGTCCTTCCTCTGTTTAAAAATGACAGTTCTGGAACACTGTACTTGTGCTTAAATAAAAATAGAACTTTGTTTTTCCTGGGGACTAATCTCAAGGATGTTGGCACAGCCTCTGCTGAGATAGTCCTTTGCAGGTACCCAGTTGTGAACAAGATTATGAAAGACTGCTTTCCTCACACTTGCTTGTTGCTTAAATAGTATTTTGGCAAGCTGTATCTCATGTACACAAGTGGGATTACATGTTTGTCTTGCTGATTATCTGCTCTTCAGTGTACAAAACCAGAGCTGTATCTTGATTATAATCATTGTCCTTTTGGTCTGGGTATAACAACAGGCTCATGTGCTATTGAGTGTTGTTTAGCTGATCCTAACTTAACAGTGAATGGACACTGGGGGAGAATAGGTATTTACCTTAAAATCAACTAGGGCTAATTAAAAATTAATCTCTGTAGTGTTAGCTAGATCTGATAATTTGGATCCAGTTTGCAATTGAGCCTCCACCTGAGAAGAAATGATTTTTGTTGGTGTACTCTGTACTGTCATCTCTGATCTTAGTTTGGAAATGCTGCTTGTTGTAGGAGTAAACTCTGGTGACTGTGACAGGCAGTAAAGTTGAACATCCTTTTGTTCATGTCCTTATGTTTTAAGTTGATTAATGGACTAAAGTACCTGGTGCACACCAGTTGGTCATACTTGGCATGACCATTTAATGACTCCGAGCCTTTTGGCAACTTCTAAACTGAATCCATGCAGAATGCCCACAAAGCAGGATTAAACTAGGTTTGAGTTCTGGATGTTGAAATGCCCCATGCCTATAGAAGTGGGGGAAAAGCCTCTTTAGGTTTAAATCCCTGGAAAGAGCTGATTTTCAGTGGTGATGTCCTGAGAGTGTTCCCCAAAGCTCTTGTGGGCCCTGGCTCAGCAGTGGATTGTTGAGCCATGTGCTTGTTCTTAGCAGGGATGAGCTTGAGCCTAGCCTTAAAGCACATGCTGATCTTGGAGATGTGCTTAAGCCTTGTGGGATTTGAAGGTAAAAACTGTGCCTGACAGCACCCATGGCATCAGTCCTTCTCTTATTTTTGGCATACTTGGGGTGGTCACTTGAAGCTGCCACAGACAGCCCTGTGTTTCTGAGCTGAAATTGCCAGGCTCATTTCTACCCAGACTGTCAGTTACCATCTGGAAGCTTTGTGTTTTGTAGCCACTTAGTGGAACAGAAGTGTTTCTAATCAAGAAATGGACGCTGAATATTGTCTCTGTCCTTGTGCCTTCTAGGCTGGTCCTAGGATTTGATCTGCTGGTCTTCGTTTTTGGAAAGTTCCCAGTTGTCTTCTGTACTTGGTTGTGCATGTTCAGTGCCACAGTAGTTGTTCCATACAACCTTTTTGTGTGGTGGGCCCAAGGCTATTGCAGCTCCTCCCATCGTGCAATCCACTCTTTCTTCTATGGGATGTTGTTCACACTCTTCCAAATCGCTGGGCTTGGGTTTGGACCCACCTATGTTGCTGTGTCCTATGCCCTGCCTTCAGCTTCCTGCTTCATTGTAATACTGGAACAGGTAAGTCCCTACTCTGTATCTCTGGATATAGGGAATTTTATTTTCAAAATGGAAAGGGTCCTTTTTCATAATGGAGTCAAGTGTTACTTTTATTCATTAAATTAAGCCAGGGGTGTGGTTGGAGTTTTTCTGAGACTTGAGGACAGAGTTAGATGCAGCAAATTTAATAAGAAAGAGTAGATAGACTTCATTTTGACCTGGAAACCACTTGTTGCTTTTACCCTGTATTTAAGATTTTACTGTGGGTAAAATTTGATTTTAATTCAAGGCTGAAATTTCATTTATTACTTGTGGATGCTAAATCCTTACAACCAATTTTAAGAATGTATTGTGCCACAGTGCACAAGGAAGCTGTAACATTCCTCTTTAAAACACGAAACGCAAAAAAAGCAAGTACATAGTCAAGAAGTAGTTCCTGTTCCCATTTCTGTTCCCAAGAAGCGTCTTTGCTCTGTAGTCAGAACTTCATTGGAATTGGAATTTTTGGGGAGAGGGAGAAGCAGGGGAAGAGTGCAAGACAAGTGGTCTGGTCAGACCATCAGATTAAAACAAGGATGGTCAGTGATGAGTGTAGCTTTAAGTCTTAAATTTTGGACTGGCCCTACTTGTGGTTCTTCAGTGTTAAAATTAAAAAACCCTTGCTTGTCAGCTGTGGACTTTTATGTGGGGCACCACCTTATGCCCAGGTAGTGGTAAGGGCTGTACGACACGTCTAACTTCAAGGAGTCATTTAGACTTTGAAACATCCTGGCCTACTGAAATGGACACGGGGTTCCCTGCAATTTTAAGTTCATGTTCACTGGTTAGTGGTGGTGTTATTCAGAGTCCTTGTGTGTGTGATGGTCCTGCAGGTGTAAATGAGATGTGTTTTGACTCTCCTGAGCCATGATTGCTGCTGCATGTTTCGCCTTGCAGAGTTTAAATTCACGTCAGTTAAACAGGCTTGTGGGCAGAGGAAGCAGCCCTTTCCTTGTGACAGGGCTAAATTGGAAAGAAACCGAGATGTTGAAGGTGTTGCTGCAAAATGCTTGATCCAGCCTTTATTAGAAAGTTGGGAACATGAGAGCACTAAGCTGCTGTTCTCTTGGCCTTACAGGTTCGTCTTGTTATGAAGGCGCATTCCTTCATCCGGGAGAACGTGCCCAGAGTCCTGTCCTCTGTGAAGGACAAGTCCAGTGAGTACCTTGCCCTACTTCATTTTACAGCAGGGCATAGCCAGCTCTAGTTTTCCCTCCATTGCTCTGAGCTGCCATCATGAGCTGGAGAGGTGGGATTTGAATAGGTGACTTTGGGTGGGGAGGTCGAAGGCTCTGCATCATAATTTCAGCCTGAACCTTTTCATTTGGTTTTAGACAAGTTAGATCTGAACAGCAGTTTAAGTCATCTCTGGATCTTAAGTTTGTGTTCCCCAGGACTCCTTCTTTCTGCTTTTAGGAGCAAAAGGTATCTAGAGGTTGCCTGCACACCTTCAACTCAGGGCTGTAGTTGAAGTGACAGCAATCATAGAACAGAAGGTTTTTAAGCAAGGCATGCTAGAGCTGACTGGACTGAACCCACGTGTTGATACAGGTCTTACACCTTTATCTTCCCTAGGAGGAAAGGAAATGTGATGCCAAGGTATTAGCAGATAGTTACCCTCACTTGTTAACTGTCCTTCATGGTGGGGAGACTCCATCTGAAAGGTCTAGTTTGTTTTGCTCTCTGCAAATCCCATCCCTTTAGTTCCAGACTGAGGTTTCTGAGGGCAGAAGGGTTCTGTGTTGTGAAAGGGTACTGGGGAAACTAAACTGTCAGTAAGCAAAAAGATTGCAGTGTTCTTTTGTTTTTTATATCTCCCTCTTCCCAGGCACAGTACCTATTCCCAGAATTTCTCAGTACCTGTACTTCCTCTTTGCTCCCACCCTCATCTACAGAGACAACTATCCCAGGTAATGTGAGCAACAACAGAGCACTAAAGTAGTCTGAAAACTGAAGCCAACGTTAAGCACCCCTGGGTGTGATCAATTTATGAGTTAGAGCTTTCATGAAGATGTGGTTAAGCCAGTAACCTGGCAAGGGCAGGACTTGCTCACTCTGATGCTCACAGTATTTTGACTTTCGAGTTCTGCTTTTGTTTCTTTTGAAACACACTTGAAGTTAAATGAATTACAAATTTGCTACAGATTATCTGGTGATAGACAGTTCCTGCAACAGGCTTGTGTGTTTTATGTGGTGCTAATAAGCAGCCCTGTCTCTGAGTTTGAGTGTGAAGCCTTTGGAAGTGGGAACTCCCAAGCACTCCTGTGCACTGCTGGGTTGCACTTCTGGCAGTGTGAAGTCAGCAGTCCCTGACATGACTGTTCAGCAGATCCCCACCTCCTATGGAATTGTACAGTGCTGCCCTCCAGATACCTTTCCATGTATGGAATTGCTGGAGTTCTGCTGTAGTTGAAAGTGAGGAACCAGCCATTTGGACAGAGATCCCTTGAATGTCAGGAGGTTAAGAATTCTGGAATTCAAAAGCCTTTTTTTTCAGAGAACACGCTAGTAAAATCAGTAATTGAAGGGAGGGGTTTGTTGCTTTTAGGTCCTATTTAATAATGACATCACGGGTTTTTTTCCTAGGAATCCCACGATAAGATGGGGCTACGTAGCTACCAAGTTTGCACAGGTGAGTAGTGTAGCTTTCTGCAGATTGCCCTTTTGGAGATCACGTGAGCTGTGTTGCTCAACAGCTCTCCCTTTGGCATTAAATCACTCTCTACTTTGCGTGGGCGTACCAGTAAAGAACACTTTTCAGTGACTAAAAAATAAACTGTGATCTTGCTGTGCTAATGGTGGTGCCAAAGAAAGAAAAAAAGTTAAAATCTTTGCTTAAAGGCTTGTCCTTTAGATTCCATTCCCGATAAAAAAGCTGCACGTGCGTGTGTAGAGCAACACCCATGCACTGACCCTCCTTTTTCACCATGACTGTAGTGCACTGGCACAGCTTCCTCTCTGCAGATATTCAGAGGAATTTTGAAAAAATGAGACCTGGAGTCCAAATCTTCAGTGCTTGCTTGAGCTCACGGTTGACTGGTTCTTCAGTTTTGCAGCCATGAGCTTCAGTAGCTTCTTGTGGATGTGTTTCCAAGTAATGGATTTATGTGATTGAAACCTTTACACAGTGCATTCATGGTTTAAAGAGCAAAACAACTTAAAAAAAAAAAAGGCAGCATGAATAGGCCTTTGCTCGCTGATGGACAAGGAAGGTAACAGAGCACACACCTGCCTTACATCAGACTATTTAAACAGTGGCTTGCACTTTGACCTCAACATCTAGAACATGGGTTCATGAGCCAGAAAAAGCCTGAGGTGCTTTGGCCTCTCAATGTCTCCTTTGGGATAAAAGAGAAGTAACCTGTAATACTAGATTTAACTACAGTAAGTATTTTTCAATTATTTCTGCCCTTGTCTTGGATCCAGATCACAGGGTACTTTCCTAACTTTGGCACTGGCACACATTTCTTGTGTCATAACTTGTGTGTTGACAGGATTGGGAGAAACTGACAGCAGCTGTAGTAGAAAAGACAAGCTGATTTTGTTCCTGGCTACAGGGATTGCTGTGGCTTGCTTTCTGCCTGGATCTTTAGGGAGGTTTATTGGCAGCAATGTAAAAAAAATTATTTTGGTTTTTGTCGACAGCTGCTCTCTCCTAGAGCTGGCAAGAGGTACTGTGTTCATTGTGCACTTCTCTTATGAAGTCAAGTTTTGGGGTATTTTTGTTCCAGGTGCTTGGTTCACTTTTTTATGCCTACTACATCTTTGTGAGACTCTGCATTCCTCAGTTTCGTAACAGTAGTCAGGAAACCTTCAATCTTCGAGGGCTGGTCCTCTGCATCTTCAACTCCATCCTGCCAGGTAAGGCCCAGATCCATGACTGACTTATCTTTGTGGAAGCAGAAAGTGCTTCATCTGAGAGGTGTTCATGACGGGCAGACATCAGCAAAGGAGGTCTTGTGGGCAGACTTCAGCATCACAGGGTTAAACTTCAGAATCAGCAGCACAAAATACAAGCTGGGGTTTGAATTTAGCTGTCTCAAAGTCAAGTTGCAGGTTCTGTGGCAACCTTGCTGTTCCCCTCTGGGGTAAGCAGGGCCTGGTGTGGTGAGAAACTGAAATACTGTTGTGCTACCTGTATAAAACAGGAAAGCTCATCTGGGTCAGTGCCTATAACAACAGTCTTGGCTGTGTTAGGTGCTCTTGCGTATGGCTGAGAGAAAACACTCCCCAGCTGCTCTGGATCTCCCTTGTTTCCAGGTGTACTGATTCTCTTCCTGGTGTTCTTTGCGTTCCTTCACTGTTGGCTCAATGCGTTTGCCGAGATGCTGCGCTTTGCAGACAGGATGTTCTACAAGGTAAGAAGCAGGAGTTACAGTTTATAAAGCTTCTCAAAGTCATTATCCTAATGAAAAAAAGAGAAGGAAACTGAAGATTGTTTTACCAAAGGAAGCATTCATGGGATTTTGCTTGTTTTACACTCTTAAGGCTTAAGGTTGTTGCTGTGCTGTAGAACAGATTTGATTTCTGCTTGGCGGCCTGAGTTGCTCTAGGCTGACACACCCTGTGCTGAAACAGAAGCAGCCACCAGACCTACCCAATAGCTCCATTACCCCTCTTTTTGTTCTTTTATCACGTTAACCACTGCAGTTTGGGATAAAACCAAACTTTAATATATCAAGTAGATGTTGAAAGTGCGATGGAAAGCGTGGTATTATTCTGTTCAATATTTTTCAGTTTGATATCCCAAAAAAGGCCTCTAGAACGTTTTATACTTAATTAGATTTATAGTCTTTCAACTGTGCTTTCAGGACTGGTGGAATTCCACATCCTATGCAAACTACTACAGAACCTGGAATGTGGTAGTGCATGACTGGCTCTATTACTATGCCTACAGGGACTTCCTCTGGGTGAGTAACAAGCAGATGTATTCTGTAGTTAATTAAACATTTAACTGCTGGGCAAAAAAGTACATTTGTCAAGATGCAGCATCCCTGTCTGTTTAGAAGCACAAAAATGTCTCACTTCATCTGCTGTGGGTAGCCACTGTGCTTTTTAGAGAGATCCATTGCTCATTTCCAAATCCTTAGTGTGTGCAGAACGAGGGTCTGAGATGTAGGAATGCAGGGATTGACTCAGCAGTCAGAACTCATCTTGCACTGTTTCAATGAACTGTGGTAGATATTTAATAAGTGGGCTCAACACAAGCACTGCTGCAGGGGACCAGAAATATACCTGAAGAAAAACACCTAAAACCCAAAGTGCTCTATAAGGACTTAACATTTCATATGTGCCTTTTGGCTGGAGGAGAACCTTCTTAGCTCAGGGGAAAAAACCCAGTGTCTTGCAACAACCAAACGAAAACCACAGCAGAGTAGCTCCTAATACTTGGCATTCTCCACTGTTCCAGTTTTTTGGTAAGAAGTTCAGAGCAGCAGCTATGCTGTCTGTCTTCACTGTATCAGCTGCTGTGCACGAGTACGTCCTGAGCATCTGCTTCGGCTTCTTCTATCCAGTTCTCTTTTGCCTGTTCACGTGCTTTGGAGGTAAGTTCCAAGGAAAAGGGTATGGGAGTGGATGTGGTGTTGGTGGCTTTGTTTTTTAAAGAAGCATACTTTGTGCTTCTGATAATGATTCCAGTTGTTCCTTAAGCACTAACACACAGTGTTGTTGACCAAGGGTTGCAATTGTGAGTCCAAGCTTTGTGAACGGATTTTTGCAGCTCAGTAGATACACACCTATATACACACAGAGGATTTGGAAGCTTGGGGCTTAGATGATCAAGGTCTTGGTGGAGAGGAAGAGAGCTCTGTGATCTACTGCTGTTCCTGTGACAATGCACATAGTTCACAGCACTGCTTCTTCTTTGCCAAGCTGCAGTTGAATTGCAGTGTGTCAGCAGTTTGTAATTCTTCCTCTTTACAGTCATAGTGCAAGGCAAGTATCACTTTAATCCTGCTGTGAGGAAGAGCCCATTTAGAAGTCAGAGCTCCTGCACTGCGTTTTGAGTTAGAGTGCTCTAATAAGCTTTAGGCCACCCTTGCCATGTCTTGGTCACCAGTGTAACACAAACAACATTGATCCCCAGAGGCACACAGCTGGGCCAGCTAGTTGGCAAACTTATTGGAAGTAAATGTCAGAATCAACTCAGAGTATTTGCTCTATTGCCAAGCCTAATCAGATTTTCTTGCCCTTTACTGATCTCACGGCGTGACCTTGTTGCTCCAAAGATGAAGTGAAGGGAGGGGAAGATCCAGTGAAATCAGCTGATCTTTGATCCTTGAATCCTAAGTTTGTTTCTGAACAATGCTTCTCGCTTCACCTCTTTCCAGTGGTCTTCAACTTCACCCTGAACGACCGTCGGAAAGGGCCCATCTGGAACGTGATCATGTGGACTTCCCTGTTCCTGGGCCAAGGTGTCATCATCTGCCTCTACAGCCAGGAGTGGTATGCCCGCCAGTACTGCCCTACGGAAAACGTGAGTGCGGGGCTTCCCTGTGGGATAACCAGCCCTGGGAGGGGCTGCTCCTGCCTTGCTGTGTGGGAAGAGCAGAAGTCAAATGATACGAGCCTTTCTGGCATCAGTTCTTTAGGAGTTATTCAGTCTAGAGACTGCCTAACACAACTGACTGACTGCCTGACTGCTTTCAGTAGTGCTCCTATGCTGGTAGTATCTCACTACTTGAAACTGAGGGTGGTTTTCCCACATTTCTGAGGATATAAACCACTATGCCAGACCTCATTTAGGCCGTGGCAATGGAACTGCAGCCCTTGGCCAGTGAAGTCAGGAGAAACTTTTGTAGGAGGCCCACAAAAACTGTGCCTGTTGTGCCTCTCCCAGGCTAGAGTGGGTGGTGGTGAGAAGTGGTTACCTGTAAATTGTCAGCTTGGGGTTTTGTTGGTGTGTTTTCTCTGACTCTTAGCTCATCTTCTTGGTACTAGATTCTGTTCTACATAAAACTTCCTGCTGTCCTAGTTGATTTTAGTTTTAACTGAAGATATCCTTAGGCAACCTCGATTTTAAGTTAGATTCTCCTCCGTTAAGAGTTTGCCTCCGTAAGTGGCTTGGTTTCTTGATACAACGTGCTACTAGGCACAGTGTTCAGCTGACGGATCAGAACTTGTGGCTGCAGCTACACTCCCAGGCATTGTCTAGTGAGGGTGAGAACAGGGTTGCAGGGTGCAGAAATGTGGTTTGATCTTTCCTGTTAGAGAAGTTTGACTTCAGCAGCTCGTGCCACAGCTGGTGCTGTAGGCCTGTGACTAACTTACTGCCTCTCCATGTTTTGCAGCCCACGTTCCTGGACTATTTAAAGCCACGCTCGTGGTCATGTCATATGAAGATGTGAAAATAGGGTGCTCTGGCCATGTCATCACAGAAAAACAGAGTTGTCCTCCAAGTATTTGGACCAATCATCTAACTCACTACAGACTTTTTCTAAGGGAAGTTGTGCCTCCTGATTATTGGGGAGAAACTGTAATTTTTTTAAACATTGCTGGAGCAAACCAGTTGACCTGGATTGCAACAGACTTCAGGCAGCATCTATTACATGCTGCCCCACTTTGAGCCATTTCCATGCCAGTAAAACATTGAGCTGAAGGTGGAATCTACTGGAATCCTACTCATCCAGGGGTCCCCCCAAGTTGCTGCTTTTCTGGACAAGAGGCAAGCTAGTCAGATTTGCTGGTAGCTCATTGTTGGTATCTGTCCATCTTGCTTAGCCATCCCTTTGCAATTTTTTTTTTTCTCTTTTGATAATGGGATGTCTACAAAACTTCTGTTCTTCGTGATCCTGCCTGCCACTGTGACATGGACAAGTGGCAGAGCAACAGGGTATTTGTCTCCTTGCTCTGAAGATGGCCAAAGTATTCCTGGCTGGCTTCAAACTGCATCCTGTGTATGTTGGCTGCCAACAGATATAAAATGGGCAGAGGAAGAGGGCAATGTCACTGTGCTTGTGACTGCATTGCAGAGTCAAGTTCAGAAGCAGGGTGTGGTGTGTGCAGTCTTTATATGACTTTTTACACTGAAAATTTGTTTTCTCTGTATTCATTTAGTTCCCAACTGCTTTACAGCATTTTCATTCTCTGAAGGCCCTTGTGACTTGAGGAATGCTTTTTCTTCTTGTTTTTTCTTTCTCCTACTCTAGATAATAATTTCTTTTAACATGATTAACTTGTAAAAGCTTGTGCTTTAATTTGGCAGGTGCTTTAAGGTATACAGGTTGTTAAGGGTTTCTTTACTAAGAAAGACTTGAAATAGTACAACCCAACTGTAAGAAAATGGGATCAACTTCACAGGTACAGAGCATGATCTCATTTGAAATGGCCACATGCAGTTCAACGTGCCAGCAAGCCTTGGTGCCACTTGCCCAAGTGTGTTGTAGCAGCTTCTAATGCTGCTGGGGAATGAGGATGGGCCCAGAGCTGCTTTGTCACCTGCCTGTGTCTGCCCTGACATCAGAGGGGGCTTCAGGGGGAGATCAGCTCCCAGGTGTTGCCCTCTTGGTGAAGAGGTAGGACATCCTCCCATACACACTGACAAAGGCAGGGGCATTATGTGAATTTGGTGTTCCCATAACAATTAATTACTCAGAGTCCCTTCAGTTCCCTTGTTCTGTCAGGTGCAGGGAACTCACATCATGTCTGGGAACAGATCACTCCAGTTTTAGTGGAACTGCAGCTCCCATTATTGGAGACAGGGTCACCTGGTGGAAGTACCTTAACTTTGGTGAAGAGGGTCACCTGATAGAGATACCTGAACTTTGTATCCTGACAAGGATTTTAGAATTACTCAAATGTTCTTTATTGGTGCTTTTTGTTAACAGCATTTCCTTACTGCCTACAGCCTTGGGTATTTCATACCAGCAGTGTTGGGACCATTGATGGACTTGTCTCCCAATCCACTTCACACTCTCTTTTGGGCTTCTGTTTTCACTAACCTGAGTCAGAAGTCATTTCATGAAAGCTAGGGAATGCTTACACTGTTCCAAGTGTTCAGTCTTCTGTAAGAAGGAATCCTGCTCTTGAAAAGGACATTGTATCAGGTCAAATTTGCTAAATAGTGTTTGTTTGTGAGGTTCTCCTCTGAAAATATCTCCTGTTAGAAATTGTTCAATGAAATGGTTGAAGTAATTTCAGAGGAAGGAGTTTCGTGTATATACTCAAATTTGGCAGTATTAGTACATAAAATCCTGAGAATTAAATGGATTACTTCATCCTCATTCAGCTTGAGTAATCCAAAATCTTTCACCATACCTTATGTGGGAGGAAAGAACAGAAGTTCTGGAACAAGTAAGCTTCCTTTTTGAAAAAACACACAAATAAATCACCCTCTGGCCAAACAGCTTTGTCACCTCCTTGGTATAGGATGAAATTCAGTCCAATTCTTTTTTTTTTTTTTTTTGGTGCTCAAAACACAGAGGTAACTGGACTCAAAGAGGGGGTGATGGACTAGGGATTTGGTTTGTCGTCTTGATACAGTCTTGATGTTTTCAAAAACAGACCAAAGGATGGCACTTTGTGCCCTGTTTTGGGGTTTCCCTCACAGCTGGCACTGTCGTATGCCCACAAGGAGTGTCAGCATTACTGTGTCAGCATCCTCACTGTTTGAAGCCTCAGGGCCTGAGCATCTGGCAAGCAAAAGGCAACCAGAAAGGGATGCTCAGCTGTTGGAATTAGTCTTAGTTTTTGACAAGTTGAGGTTTTCAGCCTTGTAGATCAAGGCATCTGGCAACCATGCTGTCAGGGCATTAACAGTTTGGATTACTTTCAATTTCATGGGTTTTTTAAATTGCTTTTGAATGTGGGCTTATTTTCATTTTTCTCAAGAGTGCTGGAGGGGAAATACTAAATCTTTTGCACATTGCTCGTTTAATTAAGAGTTAATTATAACATGTTTGAGTTTTCTTAGACTGCAAGTGCCAGAGCTAGCAGTGCAGTGTTCTGGTCAGTGGTGAGGATGTGAAGGTTCCCAACCTGCCCATTACAAGCTCTTAATGTAATGTAATATAATATATACTGTTTTCTGTGGTTCTTTCCAACACAAGAACTGTGCAGCTTGCTTCCATGGTAACTCCCTCAGTTGTGAGGTGGGAAGCCTCCAGCTTTGGAACGGCAGCCAGTACAGCTGCAGCTCGTTGCTCAATAACCTCACAAAAATCAGTATTAATAAGGCAAAATGCATCCTGGTTTTCATGCAGAAAACAATTTGTTCCTGGGAAGACCAAACCTCTGTGGAGTCCTCATGCCTAGTATGTCCTTTTTGTTGGGGTGTGTGGCTTGCAGCCCTCGGGGGTGAAGCAGTGCTGCCTCTGAGCCGTGAGCTCTGTGCTCTCCCGTGACAGCCGTCCGAGTACGGGGTGTGCTACGGGCCGTGGTGGGAGCTGGGGGAAATCCTGCTGGATTTTTTTCTGTACGAAATGGCATGGATTGCATGCACCAGCCTGCTTGCTGAAGGCAAACTGAACTGTTTTGAGCTCCTGCTTCCAAATGCAGATGGCCCAGAAGGATGGCAGATTCCAAGAGTCCACGTGCTCTGCAGCACCAGAACCGGCTCCTCGGACCTCCAGGCCGCCCTTGGCTCATCTCTTCTCCTGGTGCCCCCAGCCATGGTGCCCCTTCCCTGGCTGTGGCAGGACACACCCCAGCCTTGGCCCTGGCGCTGGCACCAGCCGTCCATGATGCAACCTGTACCGTGTTCTGTCACGCACAAGAGCTGTTTATAATCTACTGTATTACAGCAGTTAAAATATATTTTGCTATTAGGGGAAGGAAGAAGATTGCTTTGGTCTGTTTTTTCTCTGAGGCTCCTGGTTTGGGGGGAGCTGCAAGAGGGCACGGAGGATGGGGCTGGGGGCAGAGTAAGACACATGGGGTTTCTCTCCTGGGAAAGGCGGCTGCTGTGGGGAGACATTGGGGAGAGACCAACACTGGAATGGAGGGAGGGAAACCTGAAGCTGCCTGTGCCCACAGCTCCAGGGAGTCCCTGGCACAGCTGGCTCCTGGATGGGGCTGCAAGTCTCCTCTTGCTTTCCAAAGGTAGGGAGGTGAGAGGGATGGAGACAGTCATGCCGTGGCAGACCCAAGCTTAGAGGCACCAGGCAGGATGACGGGATGGCAGTGGGGAGATCTTGGCTGGGTGTGGGGGGAGAAGCTTTTACATAAGCCCTTCTTCAGGTCCTGGAAGGCAGCATGAAATGTGCAAGGTAAATACCAGGTGAGCAGGGTAGTTGGGGTTTCCGAAGCTTTGTATCAGCCATCACATCCCTGTGAGGAGAAAGGATGTCCTTGAAGTGTGGGAGAGGAGCATGGAGAAGGAGTCCTGGAACAGACTAGAGTTTCTAACCTCTCCTGATTTAATGCACATCAAATTGGAGCAGCTGCCTAATGTATATCATCTTGGTGACTTCTGCCTTTATTTTTGGGCCTGAAAAGGGTTTGTGAGCCAAGAATTTAATGTATTTTTCCAGCTGTGTACCACATGCTCCAAAGTCCTGTCTGTGTCCTTAGACTGTAACAGCTACAGAACAAGGCCATTAATCTTCCCATTATTTCTGGTGGGAATATAGAGTACTGCCAAAGAGCCGTGAGACAGAAAACAAAACTTCTGTCAGAAGTTTTTAGCAAATTTTTGGGGTTTTTTTCCAAGAAAGCATTTGTGCAGCAAGACAAGAAACTACCTGTCAAGGTAACTCCTAGATTATACCTACACCCACAAACATGTATCTGAAGGCAAAGAAATATAATTAACCTAATTAAAACCCACAGTACAAGGATAGAGCTGATAAGGAGGTCAAAAAGTGTTAATACCAGAGGCATTTATAAAAAATTATACATTTGGCCAGGTTGTTGGGGGAGAAAGGCTTCAGAAGAGAATTCATGGGGATTACGAGACTAAGGGAAATACATTTTTCTTTCATTAGTAAGATACCTCCAAGAAGAAAGATTAGATTAGATAAGATTATTAATTGGTGACAAATACCATTAAATCTCTGGCCCAGTCAGATGTATGAAAGAAGCAGTTGTGCTTCCTGCAGTTTGTAGGTGGAAACCAAGTGTCCCTTTGGAGGATGTAGCAAAGCACTGGGGGCTCCAGAACAGATGCACTGTGTGTCAGGTACAAGAGGAGTTTCTACAATAAATAATAGCCAAAAAGCCTCCTCACTTTAACCCAATGAAGTACACGTGTGGGGTTAATTCTGCTACTAGATCATTCATTACTGCAAATTTCCATGGCTAAGCATTAAAAGAAACACCATGGCTACAACTGGAGTGCCTGGTCCTGGACCAAAAGCCAATGGAAGGAAGCTGAGAGGAGCCTCGTGGGAAGGCTCAGTTGGTGAGCACTGGTCAGGTAGGGCTGGGCTGGAGGCTACGGGGTTCTACATCTGACTCTCCATCCTTCCAGCTTCCCCCTTAACAGCAGGAGCTTTCCCTGCATTATCTTTTGCCTTTATGCAATTGTTGGTGTTTTAGGGCATTCCCAACTGTGCAGAAAGCTGGCTGCTAGCAATCCACAAAAAGGGCAATGGCTTTACAGAGACACACAGACTGAAGTTGGTTTAGAGCATCCTTTGGTGCACCTGGAGCTTTATCTCTCACAGGTAGAAGGTAACTTGTTCTAGGCTTCACCAAAAACCTAATAACCAGTAAGCATGGGATTAGATGTCTGTGCTTTGGGGTAAAGCAGCAGGCATCTTGACACAGATCTTCTCATCCCTGTATTTTATCATCAGTTTTGCTTTCTCTTTCACCAGCAGAATAAATGCTGTTGAAGTGGTTCTGACATGCTATTCACCAGAGATCCCCAAGCTGAGAGATTCCTCCAAGAGTGCTTAATGACATCAGGCCTGTTCCTTCCTCTCTGGATCATAATTTTGTTCCACAGGTATTTTCCTGACCTGTGCCAGTGCTTCACTCTACAGACCAGAGTACTTACAGTCCCCAGAAACCACTGGAGCCCCAGAGGGCTTTGGGGTGAGTGCTTCCATCTCCTGCTTTTTTCTGTGTAGAATATTCCCTGGGGCATGTGTTTGTTCCCTGGGCAAAATGTTTGCTGACCTCTTAAGATAAATTTATCCTATATTGCATCACTTTTCTGGCCACACCATTTGACACAGATCTGAAGCGCTGCCTTCCAGTCCCTGCAAATGTGCTGACACCCTGGTGCTGGTGTCAGTCCTTTGCTGAGGCTGTTTGGTCCACGCTGGTTTCTTCAGCCTCACGAAATAACAACACAGAGCTTGTTTAGATGGTCAGCCTGACTTGTCCCAGCCCTTGGCACGTTTCTTGCTCAGTAGTGACAGCCACGTGTGCCTTGTCTGCAGAGCTGCCTGCAAATGCCAGATTGGCTTTGGCATTATCCTGACAGCCAGAGCAAGTTCAGACACCTGACAGACCACCCTGTCAGTCTGATGGGCTCTGGAAGGTAGACAAGGAAGGAATGAGGAGCCCAGGGCAATGGAAAGACAGAGCTGGGAACACAGAGAAAGATCTGTCCCTTGGTCTTTTATGGCAGGCTGTGATGTGGCTGGACCAGCTGTCCTGTCCGAGTGCAGGCACAGAGATTTGAAGGAAAGATGTTTTGGGATTAATGAATAGAAGAGTTGCTAAATGAGTACTTCTTAGAACCATCTTTCCAAAGGATGCCAGGCTGGCAGGGATGCTCTGTGATTATTAAGAAAAGAAGCTCTCCTGGCTTTACCAGACTTAGCAGGGAATAGCTTTACACTTCCTTGTACATAAGTGATGCTGACCAGTGCCAGGAAGGGAGGGATGTTTTGGTTTGTCGGGGATAGGGCATTGGCAGCACACTGGAAAATGGGTTTTGGCCAGTAAGAAGCAATGCAAGGTTAATCGGCCTAAAAAACATTATCTCATCCATATTTTTTGACCCAGGGGAGGGAGCCTTGGCTGTAAGCCTGGCCTCAGGCAGAGCAGGCCAGACCATGTGTGGTTTAGGGTGCAGTAAGGGAACCATGGGCCGCTCTGGGGTGGGTTGGAAAACAAGGTTTTCTGTCTGTTTCAGGGGTGTCTCTTACCTGTGTGACACTGACTTGCCAAGGAGCTAAGGAAGCACTGATTGGCAGAATCCCTTTTTCTGAGGATCATCAGGACCAGAAAGGGAGCTACGGTACAGTCCCACCTACTCCAGTGAGTGCTGTCATTCAGCTGTTTCTCTGAGTGTATCGCTAGCTGGGAGAAGGGAGGTCCTTGTACGTGTGTCCTGGTGTTACCCTGATCCTAAAACTCATCAGCTTCCCTGGCACAGTTCAGGGTTGGCTGTTTCCATCTGCTTTCAGATGCAGATTGGTTCTGTCAGGCTCTGAATCATGTGGAAAAGGTAAAAGCGGTGTGAAAATCTACTATGTGAGCTTCCCTTTCCTGGCTGCTAAACTTGTGTCCTCTTTGGGAGAGAACTGGAAGTATGTGCACATCTTCCATGTTTTTACAAGGGCATTTATTGACAGAACAAGGGGGAATGGCTTCCCACTAAGAGACAGTAGGTTTAGATTAGATATTGGGAAGAAATTCTTCCCTGTGAGGGTGGTGAGGCACTGGCACAGGTTGCCCAGAGAAGCTGTGACTGCCCACTCTTGAAAGAGTCCTTGACTAGTAAGGGAGTTTTTACTCTGCTCTCTTCTTTCCCTCTGCTTTAGCTGCTCTCTGATGATGAAAAGGCACTGGATGAAATCCTACAAGACATCAAGAAGCTGATAAATGTAAGGTTTTGGGGGGTTGAACATATTATCGAGCAGTGCTTGCTCAGCAGATGACCCTGTGTTAGCTGAGCCCCAGTGAGCAACTAAGTCCATTATAAGTGTGAACAACACCACTTCAGCTCAGATCTTTTGTGCTGAAGCTCAAGAGTTTACACAGGAGAAGTTATAATTGACCAATGCTGTAGTTCAGTCAGTGCATCAAACTCAGTCACACACTGGAGCACTGTCTGACCAACAGTGTGGCTCCGGTGACTGATAAATTATATTAATCCATAGAAATGCACAGGATTGTCACAGTAAATTTTCACTTTATTGTGCTATCTACTCACTGTGGCATCTTTATTCTCGTGGATTCCTCATTCTTCTCTTACCTGATTTCCATCACTTTTCTGTCACAGCAAAAGGGTGGCCCAACTCCTGGGGGCACGTCAGGCTTGTGCTCTTCTTTCAGATGTTAAAAGCAGACGTGGAGCAGTAGCGAGGCATTGCCTCCACAGCAGCCTGCCCTGGAAGAAATAAACCAAAGGGCATGGGAACTTGACTGGGATTCCAATATAAGGAAAAGTGGGGGGAATGGTAAGGAATAATCAATTTTGCAGTTCAGTCTTGGAGATGTCAGGTAATGAAGGACCAGCTGACATAACGTGTACTGGCCTTTTCCAAAGCTAAAGTATGAGCCCCAGATATGTGCTGGGAATCAAGAGCATTCAAGGGAGAAACTCCAAGACACTTGACTCGCAGTCAATATCTGAAATTTTAAATGTGATACAGTGCAAAGAACACGCAGTGCAGATATGACACAGGGAAGTCATATGTTCAGAGGGAGAGAGTGGGTGCTTTGTGATTATGTGGATAATTTATGGAAAAGAAAATAAAAGGAAAGGATGGATGTTTGTAAAATAAAACATCACTTTGAACATCATTAACCAGATAGCACTCTCTGAGAGTAATCCTACTTTTACCTTATCAGTAATGCAAAGTTATCTTCATCTAGATATTGAATTATCCTGATAATAAAGTATGTAAATAAATGTTTTCTTTGCTGATATAAATTTATCATCTCCTGTGTAAGATAACAAACAATTGTTGAGTAATTTGCAACTAACCTTCTCAACCTTTGCCTCTGCAAGACCTTGACTTGTTCCTGATTTCAAAAGTGTTTCATCTCTGCTGGTTTTTCAATCACCTTATTTCCTTTTTGCAGACTAAAACTAAACTGAACATATGTTACTCAGGTTTGCTAAGCTGCTTCTCCTACTGTCATCTTATTCTTTCATCCAGGGTTATCCTGTGTTTTTCCCTACATTATCTTATGCTACATGCCATATTTCAGCCTATGAAAGGAGCTGAGATAGCTAAAGGAAATAAATACGTTGTTCTGCTCAGAAAAGGAGAGCAAGAAGAAGGAATGGGGCCAGAATTGGCCAGACACCAGCACGGCAAAAAGTTAACAGCAGATTGTCAGAAGCCTGTATAGTTAGCTATGATCTGAGCACAGGGCCAGGCAGCACAGCATGGATATCTGATCCAAAATTGCTTCAGCCAGTAGAGTCCAGAAAACGAAATTTTAGCTCATTTTAACAAAGACTTTGGGAACTGGGCCACAGGAAAGATATTCTCTTGATTCATACAAGGCAACGTATTTTGAATGGCTTGGATTCATTTTTGCATTGTAATGTAATGAATGTCCTTTCAGCAGAAAACACAAGGTATCCCTTCTCTTTACACTGGCTCTTTGGTAAGAAACAGTGGAAATGGAAGAGATTATAAAGAATAGGTAAGAGACAATACTGAGAACATGGTAATTTTGTCCTGTAAGGCAATGGCAGTCAGCTACCTGAAGTATTTATTATCTTCTGTGATCTAAGTACCTGGTCTCAAACAGCATGTGACAGAAATATAAAGGTTTTGATGACAAGGATGAGAGAGGGAGAGAGAACAATGACATATGAGATTGCTTTAGAAAGAACATGTAAGAAAGTACTTATAGGAAATGTATAAGGTTTGGCTTGAGGTCTTTGCTTTTATTCAGTCTTCCTTGCTCACTTCTTAAAGCCTTCACAGAGTACCTTCATTGTGACAATAAGGTGGGGTTTTACTCTGAAATTTGCACCTGGGACTAGAGTGACCTCTCCAATGAACTCCAGTTGGGTCCCTCTTTAGTTGAGGACTTAGTTAAGTTTTAAGATCAATGCAATGACACAGACAGCCCTCCCAATGCAAGCTGCTTAGTAAGGATTACAAAACGTTGTGTAAGGGCTAATGTGGCTAAACCCCATGGAAGTGATCCCAAGTCACTGTTCTCCCTCATTCCATGTCCTCCTGGGACCTACCTCTTCTCTCCCCTTAAACTGATGCTGCATGGCAGGGAAACTTAAACAATTATCATTCCTACCACTTCTCTTCGGCCTCCTGGGCATTAAAAACTAACGCCTGGTTGTGGAGCTCCCACTGTGCACTCTTAAAGGCTCCACCCTGCAGGGGTAAGTGACTCAATTTCTTACCAGTCTGGACATCCCAACTCTGCTTCATTGCATTTTCCCCAATCCCGAGGAGAAGTCAACCAGCTCTACCCCATTGCTATACAGTGCGGAAACCAAGCCATGGGTCAAAATCATTGAAATACTAAAAAAAAATTGTCATCACCACCATAAGCTTGGCATGGCGACTTTGCTACAAGATGTCATGGAGGCCAAGATCTCCCCTGGATTTAAATTAAGGTTAAACATTGGCTATCATTGTTACATCTCAAGCATATTCCCAAAGAGACAGGGAATATCTAGCAGCATGTGCCAGATAAGTGAATGAACAAGTAATTTACTGCCTTTTGCAGTAAATGCAATTTATAGGCATTTTGCACATCTGTGCATACTGTATCACCTGCATGATTGAAGAATAAAACTGTAACTGCAAAACCGTTTTAAAAAGAATTATATTAAGCTTTTATGCAATGAAGGAGCCAAATCTGGCAAGACAAGAAGTCAGGGTTTTACATCAACCTCATTTTCTTTCAGCTTGCTTTGTGTTCAGTGTTTATTAAACAGCTCATTCTTAATCCTAAATGTAGCTAGTTTCTACATAGGCTGTTCATCCCTCTTGGCATCCCTTACAGAATCCAGCTTTATTTTTGTTGGCTGAAAGAATCGTAATTAAGGGTTATATTTTCTTCCCCCGCAGGCACAGCTGGGTTTCTGACAGCATTGGTGAGAAGTATTCAAGGTGTGAAAGCTGAAGTGAAGTCCTGGCATGCACAAGGCTCAGCTACCAGCATTTTCTCACACGATTCCTGCGTGACTGGCCAGGGGGATGCCGTGAGGAGCTGTATGGGCTCCAGCCCACTGCATGAAGCTGAGAGTGATGATAACCCACATTTGCTGTAAGCACAGAGGTGTTCATGGGATCTGGGCTGGCTGTGGACAGAAAACTACACTTGTAAGAAAAGAGAAATGTCCTTTTGTGGGGCCCCTGGTGCAGGAAACTGGCAGTGGGATAAACGTGATCAGCTGAAGTGTTAAAATGATTGGTGCCTGCCTTTCATGTACTTTGATTTGGCAATACCTGTGGAAACAGTTGGAGATTTCGATATCATTCCTGGAACATCCCCATCTCTCTCAGAACTGCCACCTGCTTTGGAAATCTTGACATTTGGAAATAAATCAAAATGAGTGATTCATATACAGTCAGACTTGTGGGGGCATATTCCTCTTCATGGTGCTCTATTGTCTTTAGTAAATATCATCAAGAAATAAAACATTTGCAGAGCACATACATAATGTATATTTGCAAGATTCCTTGCAAATGCCAGGTTCGCCCCCAGCTACACCATTAACAAAAAAGCCTGTGTCAGGTTTCCAGCATATTGTATATTTAAATATACTGGGGTTTTTTCAGCTGAGAACCAAAAGGTATCTGAGACAGGAGATCTTTGGAGTTTGGTGCTCTAGAGGTCACTTTCCTTCTGGATTTGGGGGTTTTTCAGGTGGTACCTAGGAATTTTTTTCAAATGATTCAGCAATGGGTTCCATCCTTGAATAATGACTTGAATAATGTTCTTAATGAAAAAGTAAGTGCAAGACTGCAGCTGCTAGTGGTAATAGCACTCTATCTAGTATCCAGTCTTTCCTTTCCTTTCCATCTGGCCAGAGCACAGTTGTGGAGAATACTTGTTTCTCTTTCGACTCTTTCTTTCCTGTTTGAGTTGTTGCTCTTGTCTGCCAGCCAAAGGAGCAGAGGAGAACTCCTCTAAAAATAGCTGCAAGGTCTCCTGTACAGTGCACGAGCACAAATTTATTGTTTCACCCTTAGTAAGCATTTCCTCTGGAATAACACTGTTGTTTCCTGTTCAGAGAGCAGTTGGGCCTGCTGGCTCTCTGTGGTTTTACTTCTTTCTCCCAGGCTTGCAGATTGTGTGCAGTGTGGTGTGTGATTTTTGGTTTGTCACTGAATTTTGGACATGAGAACACACCACATGGCTGAGAAGCAGCATATGATCCTAAACAAGAACTGGGAGAAGGTTGGATCCATAGTAGGAAAATATATGTTTGTAAGGACTATGGAGGAAAAAAATGGTAACAATAAATGTTTCTGTGGTTAAGTCAGTTTACAAACTGAATTAGGTAGGACATTGACTTATGTGAAATACACTGACTTCAGATTACTTGGCAAGACCAGTCACTTAGTAGTGGTTTAGATTTGCTCTGATGCTTTGTGCATCAGGTGACTGAACTGCACAGAAAGCTGACCCTGTGGCTGGTGGATTTGCTGTGACATGTGACAGCAGACTGCTTGTCTTGTGTCTCCGTTTTACCCCCCTGGCAGATCAGTTCCCCGTGGTGTGTGATGGTTTTTGCTTCACCCATTGGGATGGACTTTTGCTGGCATCCTGGTGGTTGCCTTGCCCAGGAGGTCAGGCTGAGCTTCTAGTTTAATTCCTGATGTGGAAGGATGCTTAAGACTGCCTGTGACAATGAGATGAGTTGTACAGGCAGTTTGCCTGGCATTAGTCTACTTTCTTAAAAAAACAGGTCACATTCAGGTGACAAGGAAATGGATTTAGATTTATTGTCTTGGGCAACTTGTGTGCGTCAGTTCTGAACTCAACCCCAAAGCAGAGTGATGTTGTTTGTGACTCCAGTGTACACCAGTGCTGCAGCTCTCGTGCTGCCTCTCTTTCTCTTGCTGCTGATGTAATGTTCAGTAATTAGCATATTCATTTGTGTTTAGAAAGATCTATTCCCAGGACCCCCTAGGTGGCTGGAGTTCAAGTCTCACTATGTGCAAGAGAAAGTCAGAGACCAGTCAGCTTTGCCTAGGTTATTTGGATGGACAAAGAGAGCCTGTCACTAACCTGATCTTTACGGTGCCTTACAGGAATTGAAACTGAAGCTTAAGGACACGATAATTTCTTCAACTCAGGAAGAGCTTGAAGGTGAAGCTGCCAACATCAATAGGAAACCTGGAACAGAGAAAGAAAGAACGAGTGATGTGTGCAGTCTGAACCAGGACTATCTGCAGAGGCTGGGATGGTGAAAATGGTGTTGAGCACATGGGAGGAGCTGGAGACTATTTAGAGGTTCATGAGGATCTCACAACACAGGGAAGCAGAAGTTCAAGTTGCTGTGGTTTCCTCGGTTCTTGTTTCTCCATTAGCCTTTGGGATGGTGCTCTTTGGTAAAGTTATTCTCCAGAAGTCATAGGGCCTTGCCTTTTGCAGTCACTCCCTGTCCAGACAGTCATCCAGAATGGAGCCAAGAGGTAAGGGAATTGTGGATATTTAGCAAACTGTCACTGGATGGTCCCATTCCTTAAGCATGCTGCATTCCTGAGCATGCCTTGCCCTTCATGGTTTAGAGGTGGGCAGCTAGTTCAGAGTGACAGTGAAGATGCAGGAGTGTTTCTTTATGCACTTTAATTTGTTTTATAAGACTGAGTCCCTGGAAATCACAATTGCCTTTCAAAGCTTAGAGCAGGAGCCTTTCAATGGTTACTTTTACTGAAAAATCCTAGTTGAAAGCTGACTTATGCCAGCTGGACCCCGTAAGGAGCTACTTCTTTCTATCCCCTGAACATTTTTTTGAGACTTCTCAGGTACTTTTTTTTGTCCTGGTCATGCTACAGCCATCTCGAACCTCTGTAACCCAGTGAATGCACTAGCAACCCAAGACTATGAGCCAGTGAGAGTTTCCTATCTGCACCAGAAAAATATGGTGAGTTCAGTGCCTGAACTAGCCTCTGGTTTTATATGTTTTTTGGACATAGAGCTCTTGTCTGGGTTATGACTGCGAATTGACACACCAGCACCAAACCAGGCCCATGCTGCTGATGAAATGTGGCAGTGTTGGTTTCATGTTCACTTAGAGAAGGTTTTGCCCTTTCCAACCAGAGGGAGGTGAGTGCCAGCAAGTCCTCCACTCCCTTTTCTCAGAAGAGTTTGAAGTCCTGGCCGCGCTGGAATGTCTGCAAGTGCAGCTGCTTTGAGTATTGGTCCTGTGCTGGAGGCCTGAGCAGGGCAGGGTTTCATTTCAGGCAGGTGCTGGTTCTGCTCTCTGATAAAGTTCTGCTTCATCGAATATCTCTTGGCTTAATTTTGTGTTTCCTTTCATTCTGAATGCCTTGGGCCACTTGAGAGGTATTCATATTGTTTTTTTGCAAGACTTCTTATTCTTCAGGTCCTCTTAGCACTTGCAGGGTGCTATGTGAATGCAGCTGAGCTTTCCATAGTCTGCAAGTCCCCTGGAGTTTGGCGAGCAGAGCCACACAATGTTGTGCATCAGTGTGGGGAACACAATGAAGGGACACCCATGTGTCTCTGTGCAGAATCACATCAAGGTTTGTGTTTGGTAATGACTTCTTCCATGCCTAAAGCAGGCTTGGGCACTCTGAATTACACTCCCTCACACTTGTTTTGTCTGTGAGCTTGCATTACCCAGGGAAATCCCTTGTGTTTAGACTTGCTAATAGAATTGACTGTGCTCCATATTTATCCTCTCAATGAAGATCAGCATCTCACCCTTTGCTAGCAAACACTGAATTTTAAAATTAATTAAATTTGCAAGGTTTACATAGACGTGCCATGAAATCCTTTGCAGATCTTTTAACAATGCCCTTCTCTGAAACCATAAATGTGTTTTATACAGTCAGTCAATCCCACTGGACACTGCAGCTCTCTAAACGTTTCTCTTGGGCATTCTGCCAGCAGCTCCTTAGATTTCAGGTTTTTGCATCAACTTTGCTTCTGTGTTTCAGAGAAACAGAGATCCATGCTCAGAATGTAGAGGAAAGATTTGAAGGTCTTGAAGAGAAGCTGGAAGAAGCTCTGCAGGGAATCAAAGAGCTAAAGTGTGAACTGGAGAAAGATGGGAAAGTCATTCCAGAAGCAACACACAAAGAAAGGCAAGGTCAGGAGAATCAATATTCTGAACCTTTTCCCAGACTCTTGAGAGTGAAGCATTCTTTGAGGACACCTCACTCATCTGTTTAATGCAGAACCCTCCCCTCCTGGACACATCCAAGGATTTTGTCTCAACTCTTTTGCAGTGGTCAAGCAAGGAAGCTTTTAACACAATTCTGGATCAGGGCAGAAAGAACTGCTGAACATGGTCTGGTTTTGAGAGAAACAATTTTGATTTTTACATATGACATAGGATCTATATCTAGGAGATCACTGTAACTGGCATCATGTGCCTTGTGAGTATTTCCTGTTATGATCAAGAAGAAGTGTTTAGGATCACTGATTTTGGAATAGAGAAGAAATTATGTTTCAGAGGCCACAGACCTTTTGTGTTTATAGCACAGGACACTCTTGCTCTCTGCAGGAGCTATTTGAACACTGCTGAACTACTGTTCTTGCCCATGCAGTCTGACAGTGAGTTCCTCAGGTGACAAGTTTGTTGTGCATGAAGGCATTTCCTTGTGTCCTTTCTCAACTAGATCCACAAGATATAAAATGTGGAGAAGAAGAAAGAAAGAATGAGAATTAAAGTTTCTTCCCTAATTCCTTCAGTGTCTCTTTGACTTCAAAATGGGAGGAGAGACTAATTTGTTTGTTACGGATGTGATACCTTGGGCACATTTTAACTCTGTGGTATTTTTAAGGACTTCCAGAAAAATTTTCCAAGAAGGCATCTCAGAAGTTGTGGCCTGTTCAAGTCCCAAAACTGGTACCTCTGGCCAGCCCAAAGGATCCAGAAATAGCAAATTTGGAAGAACAGCAATGGCTGAGTAGTGTCTTAGTACCCATTCACAGTAATGTTTCACCCTAATCCACTGCTGTTACTCCCTACCGACTACCCCAACATCGCTGTGCCATTTCAGCTTCATGCTGCTCTTCTACCTGCCCCTACCACCTCCACATCTGTCTTGCTTGTCCTCTGCTTCCTCCCACAGTTCTAACATCTTTACAGCTTGTCATTCTTGTAAAACTATTGCAACCTAAACTTTCTCTTCACCATAGCTCTTGCCTGTGCCCCTCCTGTTTGTGCTGATCAATCTCTTCTTGCTGCTTTATTTCCTTCTGCCTCGCCCCTGCTGGATCATGCAAGCAAGTTGTTGGCACCACTTTGCTCTCATGGCAAGGGGGTTTCTTCCTCAGTGGCCTGGTTGTGTATCTTATAATGGGTACCCCCTTCATCCTCTGGGCTTCAGATGATCCATTTACCAGCTGTCTGACTGATTAGGAGGAAAATGCACAAAAATCAGGGTGACACCGCAAGTTGACCCATTCTCTGCTTGGAAGAGCAGGCAGTGAAACTGTCAGGGATCACGTAAGTTCAGACAACCCCTGCCAACTCCCTCAGAGTAAATTCTCTTTTGGAAACTTCTTCTGTCACTAATCCTTAAGTATATTTTTAAATTATGTTTTCCTTCTACAAGGCTTTTGAACATAGTATCTCCTGACAGTAAAATGACAAGTTTCTACTGGCTCTGTAAATGCAAAAGAGAGAAGATCCTGCTGGAACAAGGCATGCTTTTTGGAACTGAGGATGCTCTTAGCTATAAATTGCCTTTTTGCAGCTTTTGCAGAAAAGTTACATATTTGAAAAGTCTCTGCCTGGCTTCTGCAGATACGAGTGCAAACATGATAATGGGTGTGCCCTGACGTACTACTGCGTGTCTCCTGACAGTCAGTTCTTGGGCTAAGTGTTGTTCCTTTGAGACATTGTCTGTAAAGCCATTGGTCCTTCATGTGCCAAGAATCTTGGTGGGGATGGGTCATTTTACATGGAGTTAGCAAAGCAGCCAGAGAAGTGTTCAGAGAAAGGATCAGCTGCAGCTCACTCTGTCTAGTGTTATGCCTTTTTGCCCAAGGTTGGGAAAGAAGGGCCTATTCCAGCAGCATGACAAATAACCAGAACCAGCTTTAGTGGAGTAACGGCACAGCTCATGTTCGCCAGTGGAAGGTGGCAGAGCTGTTCAACTTCCCAAAGCTAATTTTCCATGATCAGATCACGGACACACCAGCAGGAGCCACAGCCATCCTGCTGCCCTCTCCTGGGAGGGTTACAGTGGCAAATGATATAGTTGTGAGGTTGCACCTGGAGCTCTGGTGCTTGTGTGGTCACAGGTGGATTTTTCCCACATCCCAGCCACTTGTGAGGGGAACTGGTTGGCCAGATGTCCTTGCTGTAAAAAGGCTGGCAAATACTTGTAGACTGAGTGTCAGGGGAGCAGTTAGTGTTACCAGCAGGCAAAGAGATGCGAATCAGTGAAAAATCAGGAATCAACACCTGGCTGGGTAACCACTGCTAGGCATAGCATGATGGCCAACAATGTGGGGGCAATTAAGAGAAGGGCCACAAAGTGCCCTTTATCTTGACCTCCACAGGCCACCAGCAGCAGCACATTGGTGCTGGGAATGGCTGTGCAGGGAAGGTCTGCTTTGAAGCAAGGGGAGATACTGCAGATCAAGTAAAAGGGCAGGAGCAGAGCTGACATCCACCCAAAGGGCACCAGCATCAGAGAATCTGAGTGCAGGGGTATTTCTTTTGACAGTGCTCCAGATCTTTGCCAACAGAAGGGACTGAAACATCTGTAGGTTTCAGGTCATTTCAAACAGCTTTAGGCAGGAAAGATACATAGGAGTTTTGTGGCTTCTAGGATTTTTGAGAATTCTCTGTATGTGAAAATTACCAAGGTAGCTGCAGTGGGCAAAAGTATTACTGTTCCTAAGGCTCTCAGCCAGTGGTGCTGGAATGCCCCTTGTCAGCTCAGAGGGCGTTGGTTAAACGGGTCACATTAACATTTTTAGGTGCCTACCAGCTCAGATGTTGTCCTGCCTCACCACCCTGTGGAAGCGAGCAGCAGCACAGCCTTTCCTCTGCACAACGGGTGTGCCTGGCAGGGAAGCAGCAAGACTAAAAAGGCAGCCCTCTCCTCCTCCTCCTTTTCCTCCTCCTTCAGAACTAGGGCTAAACTCCTTGGTTGTGTGGATGTATGTGAGTGGTTACTGAAATCCCATATCCAGGACACCACAGGACCCAGGTCAGTCCATCCTTGCAGGACCACCAGGCTGGCAGCACCCACCATCCTGCCTGCATGCTGAGTCCTTTCCTGTCCCCCCACGGAATGTGCTTCCACTCCCACCTGCCCGGCTGTTTGGTTTGGAGATGGGGGGCATGTAAGGACATAGGGGAGGGTCTGTCCTTCCTTCCAAAGTGATGGGGCAAGATGGGTCAGACCCTGGAAGCCAGACTGTAGGGTGTCAAGGGGCCATCTGGCTCTGTGGAGGGGAAGGGATGACACCCCACTTCCCTCAACCCCCTGCTCAGACACTTGCCAGGCCTGCTCCTTGTACTTCATATTTTTTCCTTTCCAAAACAAGTAAAGGTTTTTCCCATGTACAATCCACTTTATATTGCTGCTTTCCCTCCTGCCTCCAGACCAGAACCTGATGGTGGGCCAGCCTTCTTGCTCCTCTCTGAGGAGGACTGACCAGGAGCAGTGTGGGAACCCATTTCTCTCAGAGCATGGGTGAGTCCTTCTTGTCTTTAGGATTTTCTGGGAGCTTTGTGGTGCCTGTGAGGAGGCTGCTCACAGCTGCAGGGCTGTGGGTAGCTGGAGAGACCAGGTTCATGGCATCCAGAGGCAAGGGCAAGATGAAAGCAGCAGGTTTCTCTGTGGTAAGGGAGTGCAGTGCATGGAGGTAACGGAGCTGAGCAGCAGCAGGGGCACTGGACAGGATCTCAGCCGCCATCCGCAGGGACTCGGACGCAGCCTTTTCCCCCTCTGCAGCAATCACCTACCAGGTAAGGGAAGAAAAGAGGTTTGTGTGAGGCTGGCAGTGAGGGGGCACAGACTGTTTGTAACAGAGGAGGTTGCCATGTGAAATTTCCAGGGTCAGCGTGATTATAACATTCCCACTCCTGGAAGATCACAGAATTACTAGACCCCTTGGCATTGCCAAAGGGTTGGAAGCTCATGTCTAGTGTGTTTGTACCAGGCTCATCAGAGCTCACAATTGGGCTCCCCTTGCTAGGCAGCTCTTGAACAGGAATTAGAGGACACATACCAACCCAGAGCTGTGTGCTTGTGTGCAATGTCCCAGAGTCCTGAAATCAGGGGTGGGAAAGGAAAGAGGAGAATGCTTTGGAAGGAGATGAGAAGACATTGGCATACCCGCACTTTGGCCTGTCTCTGGGCCTCCGCTTCCACAGCCAGGGACTGCCGGAGTTCAGCAGGCAGCTGCACGTTGTTGCTGTGGTAGTAAAGACAGGGATTAGCTGGGCCCCTGGCAGCACTGGATGGTCAGTCTCAGG
Source organism: Atrichornis clamosus (assembly GCA_013400975.1). NCBI lineage: Eukaryota > Metazoa > Chordata > Aves > Passeriformes > Menuridae > Atrichornis > Atrichornis clamosus. The sequence continues at coordinate 43,721 of WBMZ01006074.1, forward strand.
TTCAGTCAGTCTCTGCAGAGCAGTGCATTCATATTCTTTGATCCCGGGGTGTCCCTCTTTGTGTATTTCACTTTACCCTTCTACCTCCACTCCCATCCTTCTTTCAGCCTGGTTTTTAATGACCAGACTTGCATGATCCCTAGGCAGTATGGAGAGCACCTCTTCTCTCTGTGCCTCTGAGGCTTAAAGTCTAAGCTCACTCTTTGTGAGAAAGCAGAGACTCCACTAGGAGACTGCTCTCAGGACAGGCACAGGAATGTTTTGTTCACAGCTTTATTCATTCACTGCTTGGCTCTCTCTTCCACATCCCTCTACATGATGGGTGAGTCCCACTATTCTGCACAGACTTCTGAGTGATGAGCCCATCCCCACCAGTGTTGAAACCCTGGGGCCTTTGATCTAGTATGGGACATGGAGAGTTCAGTGTCTGCTGCATCTCTTGGGCTACCAGAACCACGTGCAAACTCTGCCTGCAGCAGCAGCAGCAAAATGGTGATGAGATCCCAGCCAAGGATCCTGCCCTGGCTGTCAGGGCAGGAGCAAGAACAGTCTTATGTGGAAGTTTTACATGAGGCAGAGGCTGAAAGGGGCAGGAGAAATAGTAAGGTAAGAGGTGAGGCCCTACCTTCTGCAGAATAGCTGCAGGGAGAGAGCCAGGGGCAAAGAAGGAAGAGGAGCAGACAACAGCGAGCAGCACAGGACAGTTACTTGCAAAGGGACAGAGAATTCCCTTCTACCACCATTTCCTACCTACATTTCTACTCTCTCCACTTTGATCCCCCAGCAGCCCGTGACCGCATCCAAAGCCACCTGTGAAGAGGAATATTTTTAGAGCACGCAGAGAACAGCAGCCCTGGCCTAGGCCCCTTACAAGGAGCAAGACAGAGCAGGGACTTTAACTGCAGGACTGTGAGGCAGATTTATCACTTCTAGTGTGCTACTGGGTGAGGCCCCTCAGAAATAAAATTACTGCCCTCATTTCCCATTTGTGTTTATCCCAGGGGTTTAGGATGATTTAAGTAGAGTCCATATGGATTCCAAGTGTGGAATCCTTCATCAAGCAGGTGTCTGTGACTCTGAGGGACTGACCACCTCAGCTTCTTTGGAGAGCCTCAATTCAGTCCTTGCTCTGGTGTCCCCCTCCCCATGGAAGCACCTTTATCTCCTGGCTGATGTTCTTCCTCTCCAGCAGAAGCTCAGAGAAGGCTTGATGTGCCAGGAGGCGCTTTGTGGTGGTCTGCACCAGCAGCTGGATGGCACTGGAGACGCTGGTCAGGGTGGTGAGGAGAAGAGAGGCATTTTCCAATCGGTAGTAGCAGACGGCATCTATCTCCAAAGTAACCATGTCTTTGGTGACCACCTAAGTAGAAGACATGGGGGAGATGGAGATGGTTCTGGGAATTCTAAGGTAGCGCAGAAAAGCACACAACTGAGAGAATGATGAAGACCAACTGGATGGTTAAGTCTTTGTAGCTTCCATCTCTGCTACTGACTAATCTTGAGCAAACTATACAAGCTCTGGATCTCAAAGCTTACTTTGAGATATTTTTTTCAAACTTTTCTTTGCAAGGATGAAGGTTGGAAGCACAAAATTTAAAATTAAGGAGATCCTTAATTAAAATTAATTAATGTGAGGGGATGTCAACCATACCTGATGGAAGGGGATCTCTAGGGTTTTGAGGCGGAGGTCTATCTTGTGATAGGTGTCCAGACAGGGAAGGAAAAAGAAAAGGCCTGTGGGAGGAAGAGAAAGACAGCTCATGATCATTAGAACTACAGAAATTACTTCTTCTCTTTTGGAGAATAGGGGAGGGTTTGGCATACAGAACTACAAAAAAACAGCAATACATAGGCTTAAACTGTGAAGCTGCTTCTGTGATGGAAAAGCCATTAGAAGGTACTGGCCCTTAAAAGGAGGGGAACAAAAAAACATCCCATCTCCTGTCTGGCCATGACTGCTTGGAGGGCACCACCACGTGAGCTTTAGTAGAACATGAAAAAGAGGAGCAACAGGGCTGGGGGAAGCTCTTACCAGGTCCTTTGGCTCTGCCAGGAAGGAGATGCCCAAGTCGGAAAACAATGGCTCTCTCATACTCCCGCACTACCTGCAGAGGGAAACAAAAGCTAGGCTGGAGAGGAAGAAGTAGGACTGGGAAAAGCAGCCTCACTGCCACAGAAGGGAGTTTGATCTGGACAAGCCCTGCAAAGGGAGGATTTCAGCAGGTATGAGCTAGTGGCATCACATGTCACTTTACCCTTTGCCCAGAACTGCTGGCCAGCCTTGTGTGTGAGCAGCCTTTTGACAGTGATTTGGTGAAAGCAGCCCATGTTAGACCCATCCAGGGTTTCCCAAGATGAGACAGCATTTTGCTTCTTTATAGCCTGGCCAAACTCAAATAACTCGAGTTGAAATTTTCCACGTTGGCTGTTTCCCTCCAAGGCAAGCATGTGCTCACAGGTGTAAGAGCTGAGCCATAACACTGACATTCTTGCTGATAACAACATGAATGTGAAATTTCCTGAGAAGTGGAAATCAAAATATTCCTAGTTGTAGCCATGCTATAAATCTGAATAAAAATGAGAGGGAGAAAGTCTGCTATTAACTGAGATATCAATCTCTCTTAACATTATTAATTCAAAGCTTTTGTACCCTGCTGCTGTAATGCCATCATCTCTGGGTTGCGTAGGCTGAGGGATGTATTTGAAAGTGAACAGACTTGCAGTTTGTTTTAAAAAAGAGAAACTTTAGTTCCTGCATGCTGATATTGCAGCAGGAGTATTTGATAGGCAGTGGCTGGGCCCCTGTGCAGCCCTGTGCTGTAGCAACATGTGAAAAAGGATAAATCAAAATTAATGATGAGCTGAACAAGTGTAAATAAGGCCTTAGGCCAAAAAAGCTTTATGCTCATGTCCAACACATGCTGAATCAGTGTATGACATCCACATCAGACACCAAATACCGAGAGAGAACCCATGGCTATTCTCACCTTCATGCAGAACCAGACAGAAATGGGGAAGGTCACTATGATGAACAGGAAAGACAAGATGGTCAAAAACCACTCACAGATGCCCAAACCAGGAGACTTTACACCTAGGGAGAAATCCAACACAACTGCATTAGAAGAGGACTGCTCCCAAAATACTGATAGACTGACAAGTGCCTGGACAATCAACTTCAGTGTTGTCCTTTGTCTGGACTCGGTGTACATTAACCTCTTGGCCTTCTCTGGAGATGAGTAAAGGAGCACTCCCTGCTCCAGATGGCCAGGAGCTGTGAGGATGGATGGACAGATTTTGTCTCTGCTTTACTGAAAAAAATTGAGCCATGCTTCTCCATAGCTGCTTGACTAGAGAACAGCCTTTATCTTGAAGAATTAGGGCCACCAAGCAGTGTTGAAAGGCTTGGAATGGGCAACTTGGCTGGGCTGGGCTCCCTGAAGCTTACCTGGAAAGATAAGCTGAAGACAAAGATGGTAAATAAGAGAAAGCTTTAAACAAAGACAGGCTGAAGTGCCCTTCACTATCAGAGTATTTCAGGTTGTTTTGGAATAGGATTTTAGTTGCATCCTAGTTCCCTAATGCAGTGGGATGAAGGCCACTGGTGCCAGTGAAATCTCCCTATGTTCTAAGTAGTCATACCAAGGTGCTGGAGGCTGACTGGGGTGGCCAGCCCAGATGAATACTACTTTCTACATCCTCTCAAATTGAGTGTGGAACACCTTGGTCTGTTTGCCCTTTGTTGTGCACCTGTCTGAGGGGAAATATGGCAGGTATGGCATGAAAATAGACTTTTCCTCGGTGGCCTTAAGAGCCAAAGAGCGGACTGTGATTTCTCTCCATTTTTAATCCCTTCCCACCCTTCCACCTCTGCCCCTCTACCTTTGGAATTCTCTGCAGAACCACCAGATCCTGAGGGATGTTTAGAGCCCAAGAACCTGTGTGATCACTAGAGCTCCACAGCACTGCTCAATAGCTGTGATTCCTGTAACTGAGGCAGAAAGAGGAAGCTGTGAAAAACTAATTCCCAGGGAGTCAGGAGCAAGTCTGAACCTTTGTGTCACTCTAGGGCAGCAGAGCTGCTGGCATGGAAGGGCAGATGTGATGCTGGTTCCTTTAATTCACATCTGCCATGCCTGTGGTGATGCTGGGTCCAAAGAGGCCCGTCCATCTTGCCAAAAGGATCACCATGCTCCCTTCTATTGTGGCAGGCTGGGTATCTGCCTAACTAACACGTGGAGAGGAGCTGCTCTTAAAGGTTACCCAGCAGGCGAGCCGTGAGTGTGCACTCAGGGACAGGTTCTCCCTGCAGGGGAAGTGCCCAGTCCTTTAGGCTATGAACTGGCATTAAGGCTAATGCCATCCACCTAAAGGAGGGCAAGGGAGAAAAAGAAGAGAACAGAGCATGAACAGAACTGGGGAGTAGCAAGCTGAAGCATGAAGGATACTGGGAATGTAACTGCTTGTATCTAGGTTCACTGCTTTGCTGGATGGTGCTAATCAGCCTGTAAAAGCTGGCTGGGAGGCTGGCTGAAGTTTGCCATATCCTATCCTGAGGATAACCAGGACAGATCTGTGCAAGGTAGGTGTGATGACACCATGCAGAGAGCAGTCATGCTGTGACCCACACAGCATCAAACAGTCCACAGTTTTCTAACCCCTTCCCTTCTTTAAACCATACCTTCCTCTTGCTGCTCGCTATCCAGCAACGCCATTGCCTCCATTTCTTCATCAGACACCACATCATCTACATCCACCACTGTGGAGGTGTGCACCTTGCCATCAGTCCCCACGGTGCTCTTGGTCTCCTTGGCTTTTTCCTGCTTTATGTCTCCCTTTCCTTTGCCAGCTTCTCTGCTGCTCTCCCTCTTCTCCCGTTTGCTCTGTGTAGCTGGGGACTCTCTGCGTCTTCTGTGAGACTCCCTGGAAGAGCTCCGAGACCTCTTATCCATCCTCATCCACGCTGAGGAGCACGCAGCTGCCTGGGGAGTAGCATGAGTATGTGCTTGAATTTATTGCTGCAGGCAGGAAAAGCGGGCAGGGGAGGAGAGAAGGGGAGGTGTCACATCAAGGAGGCTCATCTCAAGTTCATCACAGGCTTGTCAGGTATAATGGACAGTGAAGTGAGCAAGCTGTTTCCAGCTGCTCTGCTCTCATCATGCGCTGCTCTGGAGATGGGAAGGAAAGTTAGGCCTGGGCGGGATGGAACCCAGGAGGATATTCTATTTGCATCTTCCTGCTTTTGGAAATAAAATACAATCAGAAGCACTCAGGTGAATTTTAGTAGATAGCTTCTGCAAAGCTGTTGAAAAGCAACCTAAAAGTAACTGACAGGCATGTGGCCCACAGATATCAAATGGCCTCTAATAGACACCAGGGTGAAAAACCTTTCCTGGTGAGACCCGTAGCTTACTCAGGAGGGTTTGGAGGGGGTATTGTGGCAAATGTCTGGGTGAGTACCATCTCACACTGCTCTGCTCTCCGGAAGCCCTTTGGCTGGCACTGTGAAGGGACATTGGCAGCAAACCCCTTCTCTCCAGGGTCACATTTTAGCAGGGAGGGAAAGTAACTGGTCCCAGGTTTCCTGAATGGGTGCAAAGCGTGACTGCCATCGCAGAGTTAGAGCTGTTGAATTTAAATTGCCAAAAGAGTTTGTTCCTAAATGCTTCCCTAATTTTCCAAAGCTGGAGTGTGACAAAGCAAATATGGGAGCTTTCTCTTTTCATGCTGCTCAGCTTGTGTTGACATTTGCAGAAATCTCTGGAAGAGACACTTTTAAAATGTTTTAAAGTCACCGACTCTATTAAAGAAACCAGCACCTGGCTAGAAATCACACTGCAGCAAGACACAGGTGAGGCATAAACCAAGGCAAGGCTCTGCTCAGGGATTCCTGTCTCTGGTGTGGAGGAGTGGCTGGAGGGAGCTGGGAAGCCAGCTAGGGAGGTGCTGTTCTTGTTTTTTCCCGGATTCCTGATTTATTGGAAACTCGTGGTCCACCCGGAGTCAGAATATTGCAGGGAGGGAGGGCAGGAGCACCAGCTGCCTGCTTTCTCTTCTTTGCTGGGCTGAGTGCCTTGTCAGCAGGTCACCAAGCAAGTGATGGATGAACAGGACTCAAGGCAGAGAAAACTTGGGTGTAAATGCCCTGTAATTACCAAGTGTATACAGTGTATATTCTTTGGAAGTGCACCAGAAACCTTTTCCGCTTGGTGTTTATCAAGTGGCCAAGGTGGGGCTGAGAGAGATGGTCTCCAGCTGCTTGAAAAGGCAGGTGGTGGTTTGAGCAGCAGCAAAAAGCAGCTCAGGTCTGGTGTCTTGTCAAAAACACCGTGGCATATTTAACACCTCCAAACGTGCAATTTGCTGTTTTTGTCTGTTTCGTTCAACCAGTTGGTACTAACTCCATCATGCCTAGGAGATGTGTTTGGCTGCTAACTTTTAGAACAGGGAAATGCTTTGAGAGCGTGTCCTGTTGGGTTTGCAACCTTTGCTGTCCCAAAATCTACAGGCTCAGCTCCTGTTCTAGTCTGAAAAGTATTCCTGTGTGGAAATCAGCTGTGCTGTTGAGGAGGTTTCTCACCTTTCTCAAATTTCCTTGAGGAAACAGCCATTGCACCCCAGTTTACCATACTCCGTGCCGTCTGGAAAGTCACTCAGCATCTCTGCTGTGGATTTTCCTCTTAGATGAGAGTGAAAAATATAAAGACTCTTTACAATACAAGACGTCTCTAGGTAACATTAGAACACGCAGGTTCTGGAGCAAGTCCGGAGCAAGGCAATGGAGCTGAGGAAGGATCTGAAGCACAAGTCTGATGAGGAGCAGCTGAGGGAGCTGGGAGGGGCTCAACCTGCAGAAAAGGAGGCTCAGGGGAGACCTTATCGCTCTCTGCAACTCCCTGACAGCAGGTTGTGGCCGGGTGGGGGGTCAGGCTTTTTCCCCAGGCGACAGAACAACAGGACACAGTTTTATATTGCACCAGGGGAGGTTTAGGTTGGACATTAGGAGGAATTTCTTCACAGAGTAATTAGACGTTGGAACAGGCTGCCCAGGAAGGAGGCAGAGTCACCATCCCTGAAAGTGTTTAGGAAAGACTGGACGTGGCACTCAGTGCATGGTCTGGCTGACATGGTGATGTTGGGTCACAGGCTGGACTCGAGGCTCTGAGAGGTCTTTTCCAACCTACTATTTTGGCTTTTTTTTCAAGTAGGCAGGGGCAACATCTCCCCGCAGATCCTCCCGAGGCAGCACCAGCCCCGTCCCGCCTCAGCGCAGGGGGCAGCGGCGGCTCCCCCTCAGCCGCACTGCCATGCCAGCCCAGGGCGGTGGGGGCAGGCACTGCCCCGCCCTCGCGCCCCGGAAAGGCGGGAAGGGCCCCGCGCAGGCGCGCAGGGAGGCGGGAGCGATGGCGCAGTGCATGTGGGAGCGCAGGGAGCGTCCCGGGATGGGGCTTAGGGGGAACAGGGATGTCTGTGGGGGACAGAGACCGTGGGAGGCTGAGGGGCGGAACCCCAGGCTGAGGGGCACGGAGGTTTCTGCGCGGAGCGCTGAGCCCCGGAGGTGGGTGGGGGGTCCTCGGGCAGCAGTATGGGCGCGCAGGGTCTCTGGAGCGGCATGGGTTGAGGAGGGCAGCGGTTTCGGGGTGACTAAACTCCAGGCGTGCTGACACGTGAATACAGGAGTTATTGGTGAACCTGCTGCCTGTTCCTCCCGCCAGCTTTCAGCTGCTAAGTGGGGAAAAAGTCAAAATTCAGCTGGTTCTGAGCAGCTGTTGTCATCTGCTTGCTTGTGTTCCCCCTTTAGTACAGAGGCGTCGAAGCAGGCCCAGCTTATGGAGGTGCTGAAGAAGGAGGTGAGAGCAATGCTGATAGCTGCAAAAGCGGGCTTGACGCCAGAGCAGCTGGAGGAGCAGTACATGGATATGGTCTGCAAACCTCTCCCTCTACAAGACCTGGGCTTCAAATCCACCTTGGAGCTGGTGACGCAAATGCCTGAAGTTGTCCGAGTGTGTTCTAAGAACGGCACTTTAATCCTCAAAGGTGAGGTTTTGTTTCCAAATGGTTGAAGGATTTGTGTGGAACCTCATACCAGTGTGAAGCAATGTCCAGATGTGCAGAGCTGTATGTCACATATCTGTTAGCCTATTTCTCATTCAGCTCTGGTAATTTTTTTGTCTTTGATATTTCTTCCTGTATTTTGATCTGCCTTTTAACACTTTTGTCCTCTTCCCTTCTGAAAAAAAAAAAAAATCACCCAGGCTTATAGTTATTTTTGTACATTTTTGCATTCTACACTTAGTTTAGAAACTGAGGTAACATTTCCTATGGGTACACTAGAACTGGTAAGCATCACTTTTCCTGTCAATGCAGACTACAGCAGGAGCCGAGAGAGAAGCTGTAAGTGTTTCCTTTTCTGACTCCATAGGAAGTTTAGTATGTATCAAAGAACCTTTTTAGTTTTCTTTTTCTTTGGGGAAGAGTTGTGAAAACAAATGGCAGTTGCAAAGAGTTGATTGAGAAGGGTGGAATGGTGGGGGGCTTTTTGAGTGCTACAGTAAGAAAAAAAAAAACCTGTTTAGAAGCATGGAACAGACCTGGGCTGCTCTCCAGGGAGACCTTTCCTGGGCAGGGGGTGCTCAGTAGTTAAGAGTTTACTGTGATTCTGCTTTCCCAGCAAAATTCTCAGCAGCTTGCTTTTCACTTGTGATCTTGGATCCAAGAATTTGACATGCCTTCCTACCTGGTCTGAATTTATGAGGATGAGGGTGCAAACTGGTTGCTGGCTTTCAAAAGTGGTTCAGTCTAGTTTGCAAAGGGAGAGGTTGCTGGAAATCAGCCACAATTTAGTGATTGTTTTTGAAGGAGACAACTGCTTCTGGAAAGAGTGGGGAGAAGAGGAAAGAAAGGAACGAAGAGGAGCTTTGCCAGTGTAGAGCTTTTAATGGTTCATTGTTTTGGTAGTCTGTTTATTTCCTTCTGTTGTAGCCATTGCAGATGACACCACCAAAGGGATTGCCAAGCTGGTTGCCAACCAAAAAGTAAAGACACGTGCTAAGGCCTGGAAGAAAACTGCTACGAAGGCGAACGCTGCTTCTCCCACTAAGAACTCTAAGACTCCGCAGAGTTTCCCTCTGAGTGCCAGGACTCCCGTCCTGCCAGCAACGGTGAAGGCTGATCTGCAGGACCTGCTGAGTTCCTCACCACTTCTGCTCGTGGACTTGGACAAGGCCTTCCTCAGACGCTTTGGCCGAGCATTCCAGTACAGGCAATACGGATTTCTGTCCGTGTCTGAAGCCCTCAGAAGTGTGTCTGATTTCATTGTGGTTGAGCAGACAAAGGCAGGTTCCTTGCTGGTCCTGAGGAAGTACCTGACAAATGAGATAGAACAGGAACAGGTGCCCCAGGGTGAGGCTGAGGAGGAAGAGATGCCCCAAGGTGAGGCTGAGGAAGAAGAGGTGTCCCAAGGTGAGGCTCAGGAGGAAGAAGTGCCCCAAGGTGAGGCTGAGGAGGAAGAGATGCTGCAAGGTGAGGTGTAGTGTTCAACGGAAAGCATGTAGCTCTTACAAGCTCTGTGGCCAAGCAACTGCATTTTAAGTGGCTGTTGTTGCATTTCCAGTTGCTGTAGAAGTCCTAATTCCCCTGGGGTTTAGCACAGAAGGGCTGTTGTGTGCTGCAGAAGCAGCTGTCGCAAAGCATTTGTCTTGGCAGCAGAGGATTTAACTGGAAGGTTTCAGTGTTGCCACTGTTTTTTGGTGTGAGGTGAAAGAAGGGAAGATTAGCCCATTCAGAGAATGGACTTTCTGAATGTGTGTGTAGGACTGGAATTTCTAGTAATTCCAGGCAATAGGTAACCAAACTGGAAGGATCTGAATGTGTGCTTTGCAGGCTGGTAAAGCCTTTGCCATACACTTTTAGAGCCTGAAGGTTTAACACTAGCCTGAAAGGCACAGCTGCAGTGTTCCACAAGAGAGACAAGACTACAGATGCCCTCAGCATTCCCATAAAACCTATGGGAGAGGGCGGAAAATCACATACAGTTCCTGCCAAATTCATAGCTTTTCCAGGGAAAATTCATTTTAACATTGTCCTAGCAATGGATTTTAACCCTTGGTATGCTTACAAGAGCAACTGATTCTTGTTTTGTTTTAACTTACTAATACAGAATCCTCCTGAATGTGGTGGCTGTGAATGCTACAAAAAGTGAGGAAAACATCAGTGCTTTCAGACTCATTTTCTGATGTTTTCTCTCACTGCTTGATATGCAACACTGCATCAGTCCAACACAGAATAACAGCCAAATTGTTGTCTTTGCAGCAGCATGTGCAGCTGAGATGCCGCCTTTGGAACCCATCTGTGAGACGGAGAGCTTCAATCAGGCAGCACTTCCAGTGAATTCAGAGCCAGTGGAAGCACAAGCAGTAGATTTGGGTGATCACCTCAAACAAGTAAGTGGCTGGACAAACGATTTGTAGATTTTTCGTGTCTTACTCCAGGGGGTGAAACTCTTTTTACTAGCTTTGTTTCTGTTGAGTTTACATTGTTGATTCACTGCTGCTTCCAAAAATTTTTTTACCTGTTTTAGATGACCCTAGAGGTGACCAGACTCATATTGATCTGGTGTATAGCTTTACGTGCCGTCCAGAATCAAATCTTTTTCTGGTCTTGAGACCTATTAGATCATCCAAAGCCAGTTAAGCATGAGCTTGCTCACTTAGGAGAGTGGTGATACCTTTTGGTATAGTTACTTGTAACTGGACTTAAATAACTTTGTTGTGAGACCAGTTGTGTGGAATTTCCCCTGCTGCAGTTGACAGGGCTTTAGTGTCAACCAGCAATTTTACAGAGCTGGGGAATGTTCTTCAGTGACCTTGATTCCTGCAGTCTCAACTCTGTTGTTGGGTTGGAAATTATTGTTATTTTGTTTTGTTTAGCAGTGTATTTTTAGAAAGGGATGGAGAAGAGCAGTGCAAAGGCTCTCAACTGCCACATTTTATTGGGAGAATTTGTTTGCCCCTCCTTAATTTTTTTCTTTGGAGCATCTTTAGCCCTTCTTTTTCTCAGGCAAATCCTCTGACTGAGTTGTTTCTTCTGCCAAGCTTCTCTTACAGCTATACCCAACTGTGCAGTTGGAGCTTATACATAGGGAAAGAATCCCAAGGGTTCTTCCTGACTTTGTTTTCTGTACTAATGAGCTTGGAAGCCTGGACCTGTGAGTTGGACTTCGTGTAGCACTTGATGAAACATACCCTTTAGAGATTTTTGGCAGGCTGTTCTGATCCTTTAAAGAAATTTTAGTTTGGTGTGATGAGGTCCACAGGGAATTCCCCTAGATCAAACCACAAGTCTGCTTGTGTGAAGGCTACAGAAGGGGGGAGATATGGTCCAGGCAGCCCCAGATTTTTGTTCCTAGGTGTTGCACAGATTGTGGCAAGACAAGACTTGGAGAATGTTTGTACAACTGTTACTTGTCCTGAAACACCACGTTTGCCATTTTGTTTTTAAAATGCTCTAAAGAGGGGGAAAGCAGTTTGAAATGTGTTAGTTCGGGTGTGCAATAGACATTTGTACATTGAGATGCTGCAGGGTAGAGGGGAAAGATGTGACCTGATCCCTGCCCTGCCACCAGGTATCCAGGACTAATGTGGAATTGTTTCCAGGGTCAGATGGGGCACAAGGGCTGAGTCCATCTGCTCAGTCCCGAGAAGGATAAAGAATACAGAGCTACTGCTCTCAGGAGCTTCTTCTTGCTGCCCTGTCAGAAGTAAAAGTGTCATCCACACCTCACTGGGCAGCTGCCAGTCCAGTTTAGGACAAGGACTTAGCCACTCTGGCAAAGCCCTACCTCTTATAAGCCTAGTTTTACACTGTGTACTCTTGCTTTATCTTTTTATAACTTTGTTGCATTTTGTGAACCTGTTTTCAAGTACACATCTTGTAAGTCTTTCAAAGACACATCTATTGTCACAATATGTGAGCTAGACTGTAAAGCTCCTGTGTGCCCTTAACAGTCTGATATGAAGAGCATTCTCAGAGCAGAATTGTCCCTTAGAAATGCCATTATCCACAGGCACTACACAGAGGAAATTTGTGAAATTTTAAGGGTTTTTTAGAGGTAATGATGCTCAGGCAAGAATTCCCCTTGTTGCTCTTAAACTCAAAACTGTTAACTCACTGTTTAACTCAATGTTTTAGTCAAAATTTTTAGCTCCAAAAAATTGAAGGGCAGTAGGTGTTACTCAGTCTGCAGAAGGAGAGACCAGGGAAGTGGTCACAGCATCAAGCCTGCCAGAATTTAAGACATGTTTGGTCAATGCTCTCAGGCATATGGTGGGATTCTTGGGGTGGTCCTGTGCAGGGCCAGGAGTTGGACTTTGATGATCCTTGTGATGCCTTTCAACTCAGAATATTCTATGATTCTATGATATGCACCTTCACGAAGTGGTTAAGAGAGCCAGTGTTGCAAAACTCCATTGTTTGCAGTTGAATTTAGCCATATAAGCAACAGGGGGTGTGCTGGAATATAAATCGCTCACACCTTTCCTGATGTATGATGCAGTGATAATTTGTAGTGTGTTCGCGGTGAGTAAAATTGAAATATTTTTAACTTATGATCATTGGGGAAGTGCTGTCTGCTGGCACAAAAAAAAGCTCTTGAGGCAGTGAAAATAGCTGATGTCTGATTAAGGTTCCCATCCACACTACTTCAAGTGAAACAATGCTTTCAGCAGTTAGAATAATGCAGAATTGAAAGCCAGTGCTAACAGCTCACTTGCACAAATTTTTCTAGAGTAAGAAAATAACAGAATTTGTAGTTTTTGTTTGGTTTTGTCCTTGGGAAATGGCTGTAGTGTGAAAATGGGATGCATTCATGTCGTCTGTCACTTCTGAATAATTTTCAGATAGTTCTGCTGGTTCAATCATGTGCGTCTTCAAGCTCATGCTACATAGAAATAATACCTTTTCAGTAAAATCCAGCAAAGAGGTGGGTTGGGTTTGGGGTTTTTTTGGTGTGAGTTTTTGTTTTGTTTTGCTTTTTTAGCTATAGCCACTCACTACTTTTGTCTAAATATGTGACATGACTTTAATTCCTCTCCTTTATTCCTTGCCAGAATGTGAGCAAGGTATTTTTGTTGCACCCCTTTTTACACTGGAGGAAAGCGAGTGTGTAAATGAATGCTTCTCTTACAGGGAAAATTCTGATTCAAGTTTGCACAGTTTGTTGGGATTCTCTGACATTCAGTAATTCACAGGTCCCCAGAAAAGCAGAAGTATTTTTTTAACTTATTGGAAAGGCCAGTTTTGTGTGTTCAGTGCATGATGAGACATCTGAGTGCCACCTCCCACTTATCCCTTTGTAGCTTCAAGGTTTTGAGCCGTTTCCACCGACTCCGGAAATCCCTCCAGATGCTGTTCAGGACAGAAGCCTTTGCAGTTTACCACCTCTGAAGAGAAGATGCTTGGTGGGAGTCATTGTGGAATTCATCGTCTCTCCTAGCCAGTTCTACATCCACATCTGCAGCAGGGAAACATCCTATAAACTGCAGGATCTGATGTTTGAGATGAGGTGGGAGCAAATTATGCCAATGCAGTGCCACTGCCCGGGCTGTGTGTTTGTCCTGAGTGAACAGGGCACCCAGCTCTTGGTGATGGTCACTGCTGGCTTCATGACTTGCTACAGAGATGCTGGTGCTGTTCTGAAACACTGCTCAAAATGCTTATCCATTCCTTTTAACTAATAAGCTGTAAGTGTGGTCAATAGCAGTTCCTAGTAGTCTGTCTGTATCCTAGCAGTTCTGAACTTTATACGCCTGAAAGGTTATGGAAAGGAGCTTGAAGGATTCCTTTATCTTGTGTGTTGCTAATGTGCTCAGTTAAGGCTTTTACTTCCACCTCCAACACTGCACATGAGCCAGTACTCCAGAACTGGTGCATGAGAAACACCGATATGTCAAGGTAATGTTAAAAAATTCATAATTAGAATGACTGTGTTCAGCCTCTGATTAATCCCCATTAATCAACTTTTGGTTGAACCCCAAGAGTGTCATTCAAGTGTTAAAAGTTTGGGTTTGCACTTTTATTGTCATTTCAGTTTAAGTGTGGCAGAACAGAGATATGAAGGGTCTATTAAAACAGCTCCTGAAAATTCATGTCATGGGCACTTGGAAAAGTCAGGATTCTTTTGATGCCACATATATTTCTCCCTGTTCATCTCCTGCATCCCACTAAGCACAGTTTCTCATTATGATCTGTTACAGGCACGTTTACTCACATAAAGTTGCTTCTGATAAGTACATCATGCCTGAGTCTGCAGTGCGGCCTGGGCAGCTTTGCTGTGTCATGGTCTCCAGGTGGTGGTACCGTGTGGTCATCCACCGTGTCATCAATGACCAAGAAGTAGAGGTGTTCTATGCAGACTATGGACAACTCCAAATTGTCCGGAAGTCTTGGCTGAGATTCCTCAAGTGAGTTACAAATGGGTGACAGAATCGCAGAACAGCTGGGGTTGCATTAGGCTTCTGCAGGTCATCCTGTCCAAGCTCCCTGCTTCAGTGAGGCTGCCTAGTACAGGCTGCCCAGGACCATGCTGAGATGGTTTTTGAATGTTTACAAGTATGAAGACTCCACAAACTCTCTGGGCACACTGATCCAGTTCTTGGTCCACCCTCATGGTAAAAATGCCACTTTCCAGCTAGTTGGCCCCAGATGTGTGCTGGTGCATGGTGTTGTCCCTCCCCAAGTGCAGGACTTCGTTGAACTTTGTGAGATGCCTGTCTGCCCATATCTCTATCCTGTCAAGATCCATGTGGATGGAAGCATGACCCTCTAGGGCATCAGCCACTCCTTCCAGTTTTGTGCATCAGCAGACTGAGGGCAGACTGTCCCTCATCACCCAGGTCGATAAAGAAGACACTGAACAGTGCTGGACCCAGCACTGGCCCCTGGGGTACACTGCTAAATCCTTTCCTGTTTCTGCCTTCACTCTTCAGTCTGTCCTCTTGCTGCTTTCTGTCACCTTGGGGCAAGCTCCCTAGTCCTTCTTCCTGGGTTCCATGAATGGCTGTACACATTCTCCTGAAAGGACATCAGTCCAAGTGGGATGCATTTGCAGTGTCAGAGGTACCTTTTCTCTGCAGTTCAGCACATTTTCCGTATTTACATCTCCCCCTTCATTTGCCTCTCCTTGTGCCTTGCTGTTGGATGTCTTTGGTTCAAAAATCATGGCTCTTTGTAATTTTGTCTCCAGAAAGGGAGGGTGCTTGGGCCAGGGAGTGCATAGGGGACCAATTGCTATTGCTGTTTCTGCTGTGCCCAGTCTCTGGATATGAAGTGTTTTCCAAAGCTGCTGTTGGGTTTTAGTCATTAGTGCACAATCCAGTGTATGCCTCTCTGTTCCTAAACTGATAGTAAAACCCAGAACAGGAGGGAGCTGTGCTCTTCTGCTGATTCTTCCCTGGTTTTGCTGTAATGGCTTTGCTCTGTGTTTTAGGTGGCACTACTTGAAGCTCCCTGCTCAGGCCATCCCGTGTTCCTTGGCATGGGTAAAACCCGTGCAGGTAGGTGTTCACATGCAGTTTTGTTTATTGACACCTGTACAAGAGTGAGCAAGTAGAGGTTGTCTTTTAGTTCTGTGAAGGGCAAACATGTAGATGAATTTAGGTCCTGTTGGTATTTACAGCAGAATTGGTGCTGTTACGTTCAACAGAGTGTGCTGGGTAAGTCTCTGCTCTGCAAGCAGTCACCTTTCCTCTGCTTTTCTTACCATCGGAGCATTCTTGCTTATATTCTCTCAGAAATAGATGGCCACTGTTAAGCAACGCAGCAAGCATGTTCCTTCCCCTGCCAGTAGTTCCCCTGGGTCCTTCTGAAGCCTTAGTAGTTCCAGCCCTCTGTTTTAAAAAATTCTTCTGTGACAGAGCCTTAAGTGAGCTGGTTTGATGCAGTCAGCACAGCCAAAGAGTGATAGAGGTCATAAGAAAGTTCCTCTGTGCTGGGAAACCACTTGTTCAGAAGCCTGCGAAGTACAATCTCTGAAGGAAAGCATGTGAGCAGAGTTGCTGCCTGTGTGTTTTAAAGGTGTTACTTTTACAAAGTTAATTCTCCTGAGTTTTGAGAGTTAATTACAAATTTTCTTGCGGTGAGGCTTAGCGGCTTCTTAATAAGTTTTGAGACATCTAACATTTGTAAAGTCTTGTGATTCCAGGAATTTAAAGAGACACCAAACAACTGTATTTTAGGCAATTGTGATAAAATCACTGGTGAATGCCATTGAATTGTGTTTGGAAGTAGGTACTCAGGGTGAAAGGGCATTCCCACAGTTACCAGCATTGCAGGCTTTGGGGTAGTTCGGTTTAGTTTCATTCTGGGAAGCTTGTCTGCCTGGCTCTCCTGTATTTATCACTAGCCTGGGCTAGTTCAGTTGCCTTTTGACAAGTGCCCACCACAAGGAAAAGTCTCAGGTGGTGGATATTGGTCGGTGTATAAGTAAATTTACGTTCTTGTTTCTTCTTCAGGGTACGTGGTCCTCTGCAGCAACTCTCCTGTTCAAGCATCTGTGTCGCTTCAAGGAACTTGTGGGCATTGTGGATGAATATGTGAATGGAGTTCTGTACCTCTTCCTGTGTGACACATCCACCAAGGAGGATGTCTACTTCCACACTGTCTTGAAGGATATGGGATATGCTGATGTCTGCGGAGAGAACCTTCCTTCCCAGGTCAGGAGGGAGGCGTGTGCTGCTGAAAGGAAGGGCGAGGAAGGGATTCCTGGTTGGGTGTCTGTAATGGGAAGATCTTTGCCTTGGAGCAAGGAGTTTTGTGAAGAGCAAAACGGGTATTGCATTTTTTTCCTGTCGCTTATCATTTTGTGACTGCATCCCACAGTGTGTAGCTCCATGGTGAGAGCTTGCTTTTTGGGTAAGGTGGAATCTGATGATACAGCAGAGATGCTCTGTTTAGTAGAACAAATTATTTTCAGCCTGTCTTCTGGCAGTGAATTAAAACTTGATTGTGTTGTTGCAGATGGTGTTGCAGATTCATCTGGAGCTGACACACATCTTGTATAAAAAGTAGGGAAAAGTAAAATAGCTGCAGATACTCTGAGCATAAGGCCAAACTTGAGATGGAATTGAGAGGTTGTTAAGACATGTTGAGGTGCTTGATTCATCCAACTAATGAATGAGAGCAGGTTTATTAGATTTTATTGTCTGACTTAAAGTAGTGCTGCACAGTGGCAGGGGCACTTGAGTGAGGAACACTCCCATCTTCAAAAAGGGCAAGAAGGAGGACCTAGGAAACTAGCAGCCAGAACAGCTGCCCAGGGAGGGCATGGACTCTCCCACTCCGGAGACATTCCAAATACACCTGGTCACGTTGCTGTGTCACCTGCTCCAGGTGACCCTGCCTTGGCAGGAGGGTTGGACTAGATGATCTCCAGAGGTCCCTTCCAACCCTAAAAAATCTGTGATAAATGAATAGTTTTGGCTTTTTGTGCTCTAGGCACTGTAGATTGGTTTGCCATTAACAGAGTTATGGAAATAGTCTTGGTTTAAAAACTCCCATACTTTGCCAGTGAAATTTACAGTTATAGTTACAGTGTAACCGTGGCAGATTGCCCCTTGTGCTTGGGTAGATACACCCATTGTAAGCCAGAGCATTTGTGCTTTAGGCTTACCTGTGTCATATCAGCTTAGTTTCAGTAAGAACTGTGTGGATCCTGGAAACCCTTGGAAAGGTACTGCCACGATTTTATATTTCAGCAGAAGACTGAGCTTTACAGCCTGGAGTGCTTCTATCTGTTGTTTTTATCAGCAGATGTGGAATGTGTGTTTTGGCAGGATTAGATCCTATGATGGTATTTCTGCATGTGTAGGTGCAGTTGTGGGGGAGAGGGGCATTGCTGAGAAATTTTGCTGCTGGCTGGAGTGGAGTTGATTTTCATAATAAGGCCATTTCTGCAAGAATTTGGAGCTAACTTTTGGGTGTTGTGCAGCTTCATAAAACCTACTAGGGATTTGCTGAATCCTTTATCTTCTTCGTGGTAGTTGCAGCATGGGTTTTTTACCGTACTGGTGTGGATTTTATTTGTTCTAGGAGTTCAAGGAACTGAATCCTTCAGCCTTGTATGTTCGGCCCAGTGAAAAGCAGGAGAATGCTGAAGTGGTGGAGCCAGAGCCTTGCTTGCAGGGATCTCGAGATGCTGATGGTGAAAAAGCAAGGTCAGAGCGGCACAAGGCTTTGTGACCAGGTGAGAGTTTGACTCTGGCACAGCTATCATTCCATGGAATCAGCTCCAGGGCACAACAGACGTGTTCTGTTTTAGTCCCGTGCAAGTTTTGTGTGGAGTTGGTTTTCTGCCTTTATAAAAAGCAAGGACAAACCTAATATGAAAGCAGTTATTTATGTGCACCATAAATACCTTTCCAGCTGCCTGTCCTCTGATGCCTTTGCAGACTTCAGGGAGTCTGCATGCTCTCTAACCTCCCATATATGCACCATAATTTTTCAGTTTGAGAATGGGCTCTGAGAACTCAGACCAGGGCCAGATTCTTGTGATTTGTTTGCCTTAGCACTTCCATGGTTTTGCACCCATGGAAGACAAGTGGTGTCTTCTCCTCTTACACCTCTGGGCTTTGGCAGAGGACGTGTAATCACTCAGGGTAGCCTTTAAATGTGGGAAAAGACCAGAAGAACTAGTGGTGAGTATTTGCATTAAGGGTCTTGCTCATCCTAAACTTGCCTGAAAGGAAGTGATTTGCAATCCTGCTTGTTGCAGA
Organism: Atrichornis clamosus; assembly: GCA_013400975.1. Classification (NCBI taxonomy): domain Eukaryota; kingdom Metazoa; phylum Chordata; class Aves; order Passeriformes; family Menuridae; genus Atrichornis; species Atrichornis clamosus. Next base: position 62,485 of record WBMZ01006074.1, read on the forward strand.
GGGTGAACTTACATACAACTACAGGCTTATTAAAAAAATAACTCTAAGGGTGAATGTAAAGTATGTATTTATGCTTTACACCTTGGTTTTCAGAGCATGAGGAGGGAGAGAGAAGCCCTTGCTTATTTAACAGTTTGATTAACTGCTGAACAGAGAGATTAAGCAGGGACTAAACCCCAGGACTTGAGTGCAATCTGGGGTAGTACCATTAGAAACACCAGGAACACTTGTCTACACGTGATTCACTTTACTTTTCTGTGTTACTTAAACTGTACTATTTTCATGAGACATTTTACTGCAGGGACCAAAGCACCTTTCAAGTAAATGTCAGCTGTCGAAGTGCTCAGCAGTGGGCCTGCTCTGAGGCTGTTTTTCTGGCATTGCTCTGAAATAAGAGTTAAAGCTGGTGTAATGCTAGTCACTTGTAGGCATTTTCTGTAGGTTTTTGTTTTAGCCAGCTGGGTTTCTGTGCTAGAGAAGCTGTCTGTCTTGGATGTTAATGGCCTTGCTCTGTCGATTTATCACACGAACTGAAAGACACAAACCATCCTCTTAAGGTATGTGTTTGGGAGAAAGTAATGTGAGGAAGACTGCAAATCTGAGCTTAAATGCAGGAATCTGCAGAGTTCCTTAACTAGTTGACTAAAGCAAGAGCCGTAAATGTGAGACATGGCTGGTGATTTGGAGACTAGAGGAATGTGAATGCATCCTGTCCCTCAATAAGAATGGCGTGGGTGGCAGGAAGAGATAATAATCATCTTGTAACCTTGTTATTGTCCTAACACTGGTATTTTGTACTGCATGTTAGGCAGAGGTTTTCAGTGGGCTGCTGGTATCAAGCTGAGTAACTGGCTAATTGGGCTCTAGTAATGCCTGTCTTGGCATCCTGTCAGCACTGAGTTTCTGTAGCTGTCCTTGCTGCTGCAGGAGTGTCTCACAGTCCCCTCGTGCCCTGACAACAGAAGTAGCCTAGAGAGCAAGTACCTAATTTTTGAACAGCTGTGGTTGGGCAAGGTAAATTGCTGCTTGTCTCTCATTTCAATGTATTTTTCTCCTCCATACTGAGTTAAAAAGTACAAACGTCAGCGCTAGTCTGGCTGAGACATGGGTGAACATCCCTGAAATGTAAGTTTAATTTGAATTCTTAAGCAAAAATGCAGAGGGGCTTCCTCTGACTCAGCTCACGCCTCCGTGCAGAAACTCCCTCTGTCATTGCCATCACTGGTTCTGCGTGGGGCTGCTGAGAGATGAGCCAGCTGTTAATCCTTTGCTCAGACATGGTGCTTTGTGTCTTGTAATAATCTGTGGCTCTTTTCAGCTTGCTGTGCAGGAAAAGCTGCCCTTTGGCCAGGGGGAACTAGGGGGTTGTTGCTGTGTAGTTTTGTTGTGGTGGTTTTTTAATCAGCCATTTGCTGACATTCCACTTCTTTGTAAATTTTGAGAGATAATAACGGTCAGGGCAGCTAATGAGCTGAGTGTGCACTAATTGCACCCTCTTAGTTCTTTTACATACATTTGCAGACACCTCATTCTCTTGTAGAGTCCTTAATGCTTGCTGTCTTAATCAAGTCCGTGGAAGACCTTTACACCTCCTGTATTTATTCCAAGTAACCAGCAGAAATGAGACAAGATGACCCTGATCAGACAGAAGGTTTTTCCAGCAAGGCTCAACTTGATGAAGCTGTACCATCCCACTGTCCTGGGATGTACCATTCATGCTGGGCCCCCTTAACAGTATGGATAGATTTGTCAGTCAAAATTCCCACAGCAGAAAGCCGAGCAGTCAGTTACTGTGCTGTGAGCTTTGCAGTCCCTCTTGGGTATCCTAGGGCTGGTGCTGCTGGAACAGATGGAAATGTTGATGTTTCTGTGGGCTGGAGATGCCGCAATAATAAATAGCTGGATGCAATGCATCAGTTTGACCTTTGTGCAGCAAAATGGATTTCTAATTGTTTAATTGGGAGCAAATGAATTGAGGGTTGGTTCTCTCATTGTTGGGTTTTGTTCCCTTTTCTAGACTTTCTGCTGCTTGCATGCAGAAGTATTTGTTTCTCCATTCCACGCTGAGCTTCATTTCATACAGAGTCTCCCGGTCTCTCAACCATAAGGAACTACAGCATTTTGTGAACCCTGTGAGGTCCCTGCATGGGTGTTTGTCTTCCATCTTTCAAATGATGGAAGAACTTACAGCACTCGTATGAGAATTGCTTGATTTATGAGCTGGATTAAGTGACTTGCCAAAGGCAGTGGCTGTTTGTGCCTTGGAACAGAGCTGTCTGCCTTCTCCCTGGAAGTTTCCTACATATGAGCTACTGAATTTACATCTGATTTCCCACCTCTGGGAAAATGGAGGTGGAGCAGCAGGGGGATAGGGAGAGAGGTCCTTGAATGTACCTGTGTCAGACTCATCAAATAGGTGTACAGTCTTCTTTCCATGACCTGGTGATGTCCAGGCAAAAGGGATTTCAGTCTAAACTGGAGCTCTTGGATTTGATCTTTCTTTTCTGTGTCCCTCTTTATGCAGATGAAGAAAACATGAAGACGAAGACCTTCCTGGGAGTCTCGTGGTTGGCCTCTGCAGTGCCAGCAGGCTGCCTGACCAAGGGCCACCTCAGAAACTGTGTGTCCCTCCCTCCCTGCCCTCTGCACTGTTGGCAGCTGCATGATTGGCCACGTCTCGTGCCTACTTCCAGTGGCTCCCCAGCCTGAAAAGGAAGGTTTGATAAGGGTGGAGAAGCTGGAGCTGCTGCCGAAGAAGGCTGTCTGGAGCAGCACAGGATCTCTTTATGACCGTGCTGTCAGGGTTTTTTTTTTTTTTGTTCAGAAATGTTTAATCCCTTGAAAAACGTGGAGTGTGATGTCTCAGGTGTGCCCAGCATGTGTGATAAATGTTAGTTTTACTTTCAGGAAAATGGTTTAGTTTGGTTGTACCAGTGGTGTACTGAGTTACTACTCTTTAATATAATGTTCAGGAGAACATGTAAGTGTCACATTGTGTTATAAATCCTTTAAGTTTAGGAGAGGGAAGCTGGCTGCCTCTCCCTCCCTCCTTCAGTGCATGGTCAGTTTTGACATTGTGTGGGGATGTGGTTTTGGTTTTTAACACAGGGGGTGCTGAAGAAACCTCCTTCCCCAAGAAGATGCTGCGATTTTTTTTCAGTGCCGCATATACGAAAAGTCAGGAATCTCATCTTAAAGCTATGAAATAAAATCTGTAAGGAATCCGGTGAGAGAAAGCCTGAAGCTTGATGTTGGCCATGTTTATGTAGCTCCTTGCCTGTGGCAGGTGATCCTTACGGGTGTGAGGTTGTTGATGCAGAGAAAAGCTGTGCAAATAGAAGTGCCCTGGTTAGGAATGCTGGCATCCAGCTGCTTTTCTGGTGCCTAGACTGTGCCTTGGATCTTTGGAGGCTTCAAGGGCCCTTCTGTGCACACCTGCAGCCATGCCAGAGGTATCTTTCACTGCAAACCACCAAGAAAAGCTCAGTAGTACTGGAATGGGTAAAAGCACAGCATAAAAAGTTTGTTGATTGTAGTAGTTGATCTTTAAAGCTCTCTTCCAACCCAAATCAGTCTGTGATTCTTTCACTATATTTTTTTTTATTTCAGCATTTAGGGATGGTTTGGGATGTGAAAGAGCTTAAAAAAAATAATCTGGGGCTGGTTAGAAAGCAACTGCTGGGAAAGCTAACGAAGGAGATGGAAGGAGAATGGTGAGGAGTAGGGGCTGTGCAACCTTGTGGGGAGGTTCAGAGGTTGCCTGACTGCTCTGATGCCATATTTGGGCTGGGGGGCTCATGGTGTTTGTCACCTGTCACTGGAATGGAGCTGAGCTTGCTCAGCGCTCACCCTCTTTTGCAGAACTCCCTTTTGGTTTCAGGGAGGTGACAACTGGGGCCAGGGTGGGGTCTCCCGAGAAGACGCCCGGATCCTCCCCTGCCCCTCCCTGGGCTGCGGCAGGGGCCAGAACCTGGAGGAGCTGTCAGGGTGTCCCTGCTGCTGCTGGGTTACTGCTAGATGGCAGCCGAGGCCGGTGCTCGGCGCCTCAGCTCCCTGCAGCCTAAAACTCCTCTACTCTGGGGGCCTGGAGGGGCGAGGGAGGTGAGGAGCTGAAGCACATCCTGCTAGCTGGGCAGGTCCCCATTGCCAGCAGGAGCTGCCTCTGTCCCCACTCTGCCTGGGGTGCAGCAGGTCCCCAAGCTGCCAGGGCGTGTAACTGGGAGCTTTGGGAATGGGTCCCACTGCTGTCTCAAGGAGTTGGGAATGCGAGATGCTGTGGGGCTCTGGAAGGGGCTGTGTGGGCACTGGGAACTTACGTGTGTGTGTGGAAAGGTAGCAGCAAACCTGTGCAAGGGAGCAAGCAAATGTTAACCAGTATCCCTGTGATTGGGAACTCCCACATCTGCCAGTTTAGGGATAGAAGGAGCATATTCTTGGCTATTACTACTGCACATCACCCTTTTTGCATCCTATCCCTGGGTACCTGTTGAAGGTGGGCTGTAGGGCCTTGCTGCAATCCCATGTACGTTTTCTGATGCTTAACTGATCAGGATTTCTTTTTTCTTTGAGTTTTTGCCATTCACATGTTGTCTGCAAGTGCTTGGTTAGTTTTCCATGCACTTTCAATCAAGGTAGAAGGTGAAGAACTGAACATTAGTCCTGAGCCTGGACCCCCACAGCACCTGAGGGACAGAAAACCCACCTGGAGCCGCTCCCCTGGAGCCGCTCCAGGGTGACCTGACGTGTTCTTCCCAGCTCTGTGATGGCATCTCCCTTCCCAGAGCAGTTCAGCTCACATTCCTCATGCCCAGCAGGTCCTTGTTTGTACATTTGTTGCCTAAGGCAGTGGAAAAATGAGAAAGATGCCTTGGGGACTGGAAAGTGATGCTGTATTCATGTCCTTGCTCCTGGGCATTGCTGTGTGCTGGTGCCAGGTGATGGGGAGGAAAGGTGGCTGTGCCAGGCATTGGGATAAACTTTGTCCATTTTGGGGGAGCTGAGACCCACAGAGGTGTCTGATGGAAGGAGGAAGGTGCTCTGCTCTGCAACAACCCTGTCCGCAGGTGTCGTGTCCCTCCTGGAGAGGTCGGGAGTATCCCCCCAGCTCCTCCTCCTTGTGGTGCATCTCCTTGGGGCAGTGGGGAGCCTGGTGTGGGTGCCCCTCACCCCAGGGTGTGCTCCTCCAAAGGAGCTTGGGGTGGAGCTGCTTTGCCCTCCTTTGCCCCTGGTTTCCCCCTTCCCCAAAGCTGTGGGGCAGCCGTGCTGCCAGCAGAGGTTATCGACTGGGAGTCCCCGGGGCGAGGACCAAAATGTTTAGAGCAAATTAAAAATTGAAAGGCAGCGCAGCTCTGCAGCTCTCCCTAAAAGCCGGGGTTACGCAGAACACCAGCGAGGTGTGTGCTCTGGGGACTCACTAATGGACTCAGGGACGTGAGGGGTCTGGGCTCAGCCCTGGCAGGTGGAGGGAGCCAGGGCAGGTGGCTCTTCCCCCTGCTGGGGTGGTGGGAAGCAGGTGCTGGAAAGGTGGTGTCCCCTCAGCTGGGGCCATGCACGTAAGAGCAGAGCCACGCCTGGACCAACCCAAGAAGGACCCTGGTACCCCTGGAGTGTGGGTGGTTCTGGGGAGGGTGGGGAGCAGTGCTCTGGGCAGGGATTTTGTTTTGGGGGCAGTGTTTATGGAAGAGTTTCTCCTGGCTGCCTGACCGCTGCAGTGATCGGGTGCCTTGAGTTTTAAACGGGATGTCAGGAAGTATTTGGCTGGTGAGGAGGATGGAAAGTGACAGCTCGCTTTGGATGAGCAAAGTGCTGCGGAGGCGTCCAGACACCTCCCTCCCGCTGCTGCAGCCGGGCAGGAGCAGAGCCTGGAGCTCCCAGGCTGCGTGTCAGGGACACAGGTGGTCCTGGGCTGGCCCTGCGGTGGTCGCTGTGCCTGTGCCATCTCTGCGAGGGTGACATTTCCCAGTTCCGTGCATCCGCCCATCCCTCCCCATCCCTCTGCACTTTTGAGTCAACCCATGCTCTGCAACATGGGGTTCAGCTGAGCAAATCATTTAGGCTTGAAAACCAAAATCGAGTGCTTCTGACCCTAAAAACATTTGTCTTTTTATTTTTAGATGGGTTTTTTTCAGATGGAAATTGAATCTTTTCCTGGTCTGGGGAGGATAAAAGTGCATTCAACCCTGCATCAGATTGTTTCACTTGACCCACAAGTAAATGCTTTTCTTTCCTCTGACCTGGAAGGATTTCTTTTTGTTTCCATTTGGAAAGCCAAATCTTGGTACAGGTCACTGCAAAATAAGGTCTGGAGCTGGAGCTTTTCAGCCTGAGCACCGTGCCAAGACCCATCAGCTCTTCCCACTGGTCCCTGGAGTGGCTCCCTTTTTCTTGCAGTAAAAAGCCCTGGTTTTCCCTTGCATTTTGCTGGGAGCAAATGACTGCCAGGCGGGAGAGCAGGCTCTGGCTGCTGGGTTTCAGATGAGCAGGGATGGGGATGGTGCTTGTGCCTTGCTGGCTTTTTGGAGGCCACCCCTCGGATGGTTCATGCAAGTTGACCACTGCATCTCTGCAAAGCCCATTTTGGGTGGCTTTGTGGGGGAATGGGAAGGAAACCTGGGCAGCAGTGCTGCTGGAGCATCCCTCGGGTGGAAAATGGGTCAGTGCTGCCTTTTAGTTGGACCAGGGTTGTGCTCTGGGGCTTGGTGCTGGCTCCGAGGGTCTGTGCACACCCTATCCCACAGAAAGGGGGGCCGTGGGTGTCCTCCTGAGCACCCACTTGCATCCACAGGAGTTCTCCCATCTCTCCATCTTGGCCCTAGCTGCTCAGGTGGTGTTTCCAGTGCCAGTGGCCCCACTCCAAGCACAGCACCCAAAGGAGAGGGAGAAAGGAGGGAGGTCCTTGTGGATACTGTGGAAAGCCTTGAGCTTGCAGGCAGCAAGAGGAAGGCACAGATGGCATGGACTGTTCCACATCCAAAGTTTAGAACCAGTTGGAATAAGGGCTGTTGCTGGTGAAACACTCCACTGGTGCTGCTGGGAGTGTGGAGATTGGCTCCTTCCTATTGATAATGAGTTGGCAGGGCAAGTGAGGAGGGCTTGGGATGGACGAGGTTCCCCCCGGCCCTTGCTGCCCTCGCCCTGGGTGTGAGCGGGCTCCTCATCCCCTCCCCGATGCCAGGAGGTTTCTTTTCTGATTCAGCTCTTCCAGGGCAGAAGCTGATTGCAGAGGGGTTGCGATCTCACTTGTGCTTTTAATCCCAGTGCTGTCAAGCTCCATTAGGAGGTTTGGCTTCATCTCGCTACCTCTGGGGCCGGGCCGCCGCCTGCCCAGCCTGAAATGAGGACAAGCCTGGGCTACGCTGGAGCGAGCGGGGGCCGGGAGGCAGGGACGCTTGAGGGGCCGTAGCTGCCCCCGCTGCTCTTCCCAGCACTTCCAGACATTGGGAGGGGCTGCAAGAAGAGTGAGACAGGTTCATTTTGGTGACCTGGCCACTTCGGGAGCAGGGTAGAGAGGAGGGGGGATGGCAGCAAGCGCCACTCCCCAGGCATTGAAGGCGCTTGAAAACCCTTCGGCGCTGCAGCCTCAGCCCCCGCGCTGCTCCAGCTGCATTTGGGTAACCCGGGGCCGCCCTCCCGCTGCTCCCGCCGCACACGTGGGGCCGGGGCCGGGCATCCCGCCCCTGCTGCCGCCTGCGGCTCCTCAGCGGGAGGCAACGCGGCCGGAGCAGAGCACTGCGGGGAGGGAAGCTAATGGGCCGCAAACTGGGGCTGAGCATCCTTCCCAGCTTCGCAGAGTGGGCTGCACGCCTGGCAGTGCGAGGGCCAAGGTGCTGTCCCTCATCCCTGTCCCGGCCAGTGATGCCGCGTGAGCAGCTCCTGGGATTTCCAGGCCAATGTGCTGCGGGCAGACTGCCCTAGGACCTGGGAAGGAGCTGATACATGACAAGAACTTGAAGAAGGACAAGGAATATGGGAATACAGAGAACCGGAGCCCTACAGGCTCCTGGGGGCTGGCTGGATGGTCACTGGGGTAATGTCTCAATTTCTGATCTTCCTTCCAGCTAAGCTGGAGGAGGGTAGAGCCAGGCTCATCTGCCTATGGCCAGGAGCAGAATTCTGGGGTTTGGGCAGGCACTGCTGTGTTGACTATGGCCAGAGTGTGACTTTGAAAGGTTCCTGTGCAGGCAGGGAGGTTGGAGAGGGCCCTGCTCCTTAAAGAAAGAGGGGAGAAAACCTTCCAGGGACTGCCAGCATGGTGGAGGTCTCAGCCCTGCCCTGTCCTGGGGCTTAGGGGTGCTGTTTTGGGTTGGCATAGCACCTCTGCACCCCCTTCTCCTCACTGGTGGCTTCTGAGCTGTCAGCACATGGGCCTGGCTTCTTCCCCATGGATTTGCCCTGTGCTGCCCTGTAATGGATGGTCTGCTGGTGATCCCTGGGAGGATGCTCCAACAAAACCACAGAGCTTGCATTACCATGAGCCTGAAGGAGTGGTCAATCTGTTTAGTAAGATTACACTTGGATGGAAGGAGTTAATTTTCTGCTCTGTCCTTCCCACTCCCCTGAGCATCACCCAAACTCCCCCGGGAGCTGGGGTGGGCTTTTCACTGCCTGCTGTGGGCCCTGCTTGGAGCCACGTGAACCTCAAATCCCACTGGGCATGTTTTCCCTACAAACCCCATGCTGTGGCTGTGCCAAGACAAGCAGGGCTGTGGCTTGGCAGGCACAGAGACCCCTCAGCGATCGATGCACCGGGGAAAGCCCTGGCTCTCCTGAGAGCCGACCAGCACCACCTCCCCACAGCCCCTCGCCCCTAACCAGGGGCTGTTCCAGGAGCACTGGAGCAGGGCGACACCTCCTTGCTGGAGAGCCCCGGGTTGCTCACATGGTGCGGCATTTCCTTCCTGGAGCCAGGAGAAGCGGTTCAGATCCATCAAATATTTAGGCTTCGTATTTGTGGGAGGGCGAAAGGAAAGATGTGACTCATGCCAGAGCTGCACCTGCTAGTGATGGACAGAGCAGCAGCACTTTCTCTATAGGATCCCTTTGTTGGCTGGGGAAAATCCTGACTCCACAGGGGTGCTGGGCAAGGAGGGTGAAAATCAACATGTTTTTTTAAATTTATCCAAATTTTCCCTGGGTACCATGTTCTTGGAGCTGTCCCAGTGGATACAGCTGGTGGTTTTGCACCAAAGGTTGCCCCTTCCCCCTTTTATCTCAAACTTGCCCAAACCCCATGCGAGGGAGCCTGCTCCAGTTGTGTGTCTCCTGGGAAGGATGAACTCGGAGGGATTTGTTTGCTCAGCTCAGGGCAAATGTCCCAGTTTTTGACTGAACAGTCCAAAATGTAATATGGGATGTTTTCCCCACACCTGAGGTAAAGTGCATCCACAGCCCCTGGCAGGGTTTAAAAGCATAAGGCAAAAGCACCCCATGGGCTGCCCACGTTTCCCCTCCACAGCTTTAAACCCCGTGTCTTAATCCCCTGGACTCTCAAGCTTCTTCCCATGCCCCCAGGACAGAAAGACTGAGCCAGCTGAAGGAGGGAAGCAGCTCTTGCTCCCAGGCTGATGCTCTGGGAGTGCAAGGGGTTACTACTACCCTGCTGCCTGATCGCAGCCCAAAGCTGTAAACCCCCACCCCATCATTGCAGCTCTGGATGTAAAATACTCAAGCCTGAGCTTTAATGATATTTCTCTTTGGGATGGAGAAGGCATAACTCTTGGCTAATGATATTACCCAAGGCTCCTTCTGTCTCTCCTCCAGCACAGACGGATGGGCAGCCCTGTGTGTCCCTGCCTGCCCTGTGCAGTGTGGACAGCCCTCAACACCCAGCTTGGAGTTCCTAGATAGTCGTAGAGATGGAGAACGACCCTTTTCTGGGGAATGCACCCTCCCTTGGCCGGCTCCTGGGGGAAAACAACAATCTGCCCCACTAAGTGGGTACTCAGGCGCCACAGCAGGGTTTTCCCCCGGCTCACTGGGATGGGGGCTCTCTGGAGTCCTCTAAACACTTCAGATTTAGTGGGGTGCAGCTGCACAGAGATCTGCCTGTGGCACTGGTGCATGGGCATCTGTGATCCCTGGGTTGCAGGACGGGCACATCCCTCAGATAATGGAGAGGTCCAGGGCTGCGGGGCAGCTCCTGCTGAATGTCCTTGTGTGGCTGGGCTTGGATTCCAGTGCTTGTGCAGGCAACAGCAAACCCACCGAGGTGTGCAAGGACTAATGAACGCACATCTGGCGTGGGGAATGTGCTGCGGAGGGGGAGGCTGTGCCTTAGCTCTGCACTCCCCTGAGCCCTCCCCCGGGAGCAGGCAGGCTTGAGAGGCTGCAGCCATGTGCTCCGGGATGGGGATGAGGGGGATGAAGGTGCAGTGAGGCTGAGGGTATCACAGCATCCTGCTGAGACACTGTAACCCGCTCTATGCATCACTTATCCCCCAGCCAGAAACACAGGAGGGCTGAGGGATGCTCCCAGTGACTCCCAAGGTCCTTTCCATGCGTTAATTCCCCCTTTTCAGCCCAGTAGCCCTGATGTTGAGTGCACAAGGCAACTAGAGAGCTTCAAACCCGTGAGGAGCAGGCTGGATGCTGGTGGGGATGGAATTTTGCACTGTCAGGCTTTTTCTGATTGATACAGCAGCCTTGGGCTCTGCTAAAATGAAAATAAAAGCAAGATCTAGCACAGAATGAAATAAATTCTCCTGCCAGCGGCTGCGGGTTCAGCTCCCGAGCATCCTCCGGCATCAGCGATTTGGGCTGGTGGAAATGCTGGCCTGCACAGGAAGGAGATGATTGATGTGCTGGAGTGCAGGGGTGTGAGAGTACCAAGGCAAGGGCCCTGGGAGTGCCGGGCTCCAGCACGCTCTGCAGCAGGGCTGGGGCTGTGTGCACGCACCTGGAAGTCTTGCGGGGTTTGCATCACAGGAAAAACACCTGAACGAGGATTCACTGAGTTACTTATCTGAATGCTCATCCTAATGAATAAGGGTGTGAAGTATCTTTGTGCACAAGTGACATCTAGGGGTTTATGGTTTTTTATAAAAGAGGAAAATCAGAGGGAAATAAAAGTATTTTATGGTTTTGTTTTAAAAACAGGCAATGAAATCCTTTTCAGCACTGGAAAGATGGAATTCTATAAAACCCACAAGAACTTCCCATGCTGATACAGGTTTAGCTGCAATACTTACAAGCTTTGAAGTCAATTGTATGTGTGGGTACTGCAATTTCTGAGGGCTGCAGAGGGCGAGAGTCTGGCAGCTTTGTGATCCCTCTACTGCTAGGGTACCTGTGTACCTGGGGCCTGGGCACGCTGAGCTGTTTGTGATGCCCTGGCAGCAGCAGATCCTGAGATGCCAGCAAGGCAGGATGCTTTGCAGGTGCTTTGTGTTGCCCCTGCCCAAAAAGAAACTGAAATAAGAACTTGACAAGTGTTTTGTAACAAACTGCTGCTTGATTTGCCAGTGGTGCTAACCTCAAACACTCAGAACATGCCAGCTGAGCCTCCCAAACTACGTGTTTTATTTAAAACCACATCAACTGAAAACAAAAACTTCGTGTTTAATTAACTTCCCTGTTGTGGAGCATCTGGTGCTCCTGTTTCTGAGCTTTTCCCAGCCACCACAGAGCGGGAATCCCACCTTCTCTGTTCTATTTGGTCACCCATGCATTGCTTTAAAAAATAATGAAACAACAATAGGAAAGACGGCTTGAGGGGGAAAAAAATGAGACCAGCATTGGAATCAGGCGAGCAGATAACCTGCTCGCTGGAGCGATGCTCTTTCACATTTTCTTTGTTGTGATCTCCTGCAGCGCCCGCCTGCTTTGGGCTGGAGCCACAGGGATGATGGAGGAGCGTCATCTGCATCTGGGCAATCTCAGCTCTGTGTAAACCAAGTGACTCCTTAATCCCAAAGAAACTCTTTTCCATATCCATCCATGGAAACAGCAAAATGTCAGTTCCTGAATTAGCTGTAATAAAGCCTTCCATGGCCCTGGCAGTGCTTGCTGAGGGGAGAAGTGGCTCTCCCTGCATCCTGGGCTGTCATCACCTCCTTGCATCCTGCCCAGAGCAGCCCAGGAAATGACTTTGTCACTTTTCCTGGCCTCCTCCTCCTCTGTGCTCGACTGGATGTCTCTAATTCCCATCCCTCCAGCAGCTGTGAAGCCTAGCTAAGGGGAAAATGCATCTCTACTACCCTCCACAGAAAAACTCCGAGTGCTCGCTTTTCTTGCTCAGTGCTTCTCTGTATTTGCCAGCTCTCTGAAGTGCTGGAGTGGATGATGTGGATCCCGCTATCGGCAGGGGAATAGGGAGGCTGCCCCTGGCCCGGGCTGTGTGCTGGTGCCCGTGTGTGCCACGCAGCCCTTCATCCCACAGCCGGCAGGCGCTTGGATCCTGCGGTACAGAGGGTAAGTGCTGTGACAGGATCCACTTATCTCGCCTTTGCATTTCATAATTCATCCTGCCCTTTTGCTAAAGGCACAGAGCCGTTTGCATCCAAACGAGCGTTTATTTCCTCCCGGCTCAGCTCTGCTCCTGGATCCTGGGGAGAAATCAGCGGCTCAGGCTTCTGGCACCGGCAGCGAGCAGCTGCAAGGGCTGGGCTGGAAGAACGGGGAGAGCAATCCGTGCCTAACGAGATGCCCTGACGGACGGCGAGGCGACAGAGAAGGTGAGTGGTGTTTTCTGCCCAGCTTCAGAGCTTGCTCTGCAGGGGGGAAAAGTATCCGTGGTGTCTCGTACTTAGAAACAGGGACACTGAAGCAGGGGAGAGTTCAACTGCCTCTCTGTAGCAGAGGTTTTGCATTAATCCCACCACGCTGCACTGCCTTGCCATGGCTTTTGTGCCCCGTTGAGACCAAAATCAGAGAGAAACAGGCAAACACATGTTCTCCTGGCACAGTAATCCTCACACTCGCGGCAGTCAGCTCGTGGTGCAAGGCGTGAGATTCAATTATCGTTATCGTAGCTCGCAGCAGTGAGCAGCTCTCCGCTTCCAAAGGCAATGCCAGCTGCAAGCGGTACCTTCTCCAGCTTAAACTCTTGGTTCGGAGCTTCAGAGCTTCCCAGCAGCTGGAAACGCTTACTGGGGGCAACACCTTTTACGTGTGTGTGGCTGCCCAGTGCCAGCATGTGCCTGGAGCCACACAGCGATGGGCCAAGCCTGCAGCAGAGCCGGCAGCACTGCCGGCCTCGCGCTGGGAGTCCGGTGTCTGCTAGGAGAGATGTGTTTTACAGAGAGTCAAGGGAGTGGGGGACCATTCTGTTTGCAAAATGGTGGCTAGGCTTGGCATTCCCACCCCTGGCCCTGGCTCATCCCTCTGGCAATGGTGTGTGATGGGTTTTTCTGCCGGCTGTTTGCAGAGCCAGAGGAGAGTGAGTACCTGGGACATGGTGTATGGATCAAGCCGCAGCCCCTGTACACCAAGCATGGGGCCGAAGCAGTGGTGACATGAGGGGACACTGATGGGGGTGCTCAGGGGTGCTGCAGGACCTGGCCATGGGCATGTTGCAGGTTTGAGAGTGCCTGGGGTGCTGCAGGGCTTGATTTTGGCGATAGCCTGAACATACGCAGGAGTTCAGAGGTGCTGCCAGTGTGTGCTCCCTCGGAAGAAGATTAAGCTCTGTGTGTGCTGAGTGGGTGTCCCCTCTNTCCATCGGAAGATTAAGCTCTGTATGTGCTGAGTGGGTGTCCCCTCTCTTTCCCCACATCGTGGGCCGGGGGCGGTGCTGGGGGCGGCAGCTCCGGCCCCGACAAACTCCTCCCCCGCGGCCGGACCCGCCTGGGCGCTCCCGCTGCGCCGCTCCGGTGGTTATTCCTCTTCCTATTATTTATTATTCCCGCTGTTACTATTGCCCTTACCCTCCTCCTCCGGCCCTCCCCTCGGTCCCCGGCCCGTCCCCGCCCCACCAGCCGCCGCCGCGCTCCGGACCCGCCGCCGCCCGCTCCTGCCCGGGCGCCCAGGTACGACTCGGGCATCCCGCCGCCCACCTCCCCCGCTCCGAGGGTCTCCAGCGGGACGGGCCAGCGAAAGGCTCTCGCATGGATTGGGGCTGCGACGGGAAGGGGGAAGCCTGGGCGGTGCGGGGCGCCGGGCACAACCGGCTGGGATGCTCGGGTGGGATGCTCCCAGCACCATCCTTCTTCCAGGATCATCCTGCTCCCTGCATTCCGGGGCTGTGCCGAGTCCCTGCGCCACAGCTTCGTCCGGGCGAAGCTCTGGCTTTGTCGTGCCCTGTAAGGTCTTGACTAATTTTCTCAGGGTTATGTGGTCCAACTTTGCGCTGTGCTGGGTTTGTTCAGTCCCCGTGAACTCTGCTGGCGGCTCGGGTGGGTAGGACAGGGCTTTCCCATCACTAAAGCTGCTTCTTTGCAGCCGCTTGAACTTTTAAAAAGTCTCAAGCCTGGGGCTTATCCTCCTGCTCCCTCTCTGGGGGCCCAAAGCTTTGCCATTCACCAAGGACATGCCGGCCCATCAAATCCCCAACCTCGCCACCAAACCTCTCCACAGAAATGGTGGCTGTCTTTGCTGAAGTGGAGGAAATCAAATCCTTTTGTTTATTCTGAAGGATCTCTGTTTTATCTCTCACCGGGCTGCAGTAATTAAAGGAGACCTGTGCTCGAGCTATTTGCCTGGCTTTTGTTTTCTCTTAAGGTTATCCTGGAGGATTTTATTCCCTCCAAAAGGGCATGTGGAAACATTTAGTGTTTTCAGCTGTATTTCATTTGTGTACTATTGATTGTCTTTCCGGCAGAGAGATTTTCTAAAGGGTGGTGGAATATTCCACCCTGATGGAGGCTTGTGTTTCTGGGGCTTTTTCTCCCCCCTTTCCCAGCCTTACCCCTTGCTTGCCTGAGCCACAGAATTCCCTGTGATGCTGTTTGAAGGATACTGGGTGTACTGGGGCTGCTGGTTGGCATTCAGCATTGTTCCTGCAGGATCCAAAGGGTTTTAACCTGGGCTTTGCCAGGGATTGGGAGAAAAGGCTTTTCCTAGCAAGGGCTTTTCCACCTGTTGAAAAGCCAAGAGGAGCATTAGCAGGCTGCCATTCTCGATGTGATGGTGAACATCGGATCAGTGAGTCCAATCCTATTCCAGCACCATCTCCGCTGGGATGTGAAATCCTTATCCATCTCTTTCCAAAGTGCTGGATTTCAGCCTGGCCCCAGGCCTGAAGACAGCCAGCTCTGAAGATCTGCTTAGGAGAGGCAGCCTGGCCCCGTGCTGCTCCAGCCCAAAAGACCCTTCGCAGGGTGAAAATCAGGTGTGAAGGATTTTCCACTTGGCAAACCCTCCTCTCTGAAGAAATGCAGAGCATCCTCCAATCATTTTGCATGGGGTCATTTTGGGTGTGTGGACTGACAGGAGAGCCAGGCAGATGTGTTTCTGCTGGGAAGTGTTAGGATGGGGAGCTGGGAGGAGCTCATCTCCCAGCTGGAGCAGAATCACCCACCTTAGCCATGGGCATGACCAGGAACACAAGAGCTGCTCCCATTTCCTCAAATCCAGTAGCCCCTAGGCCAAGTGGCAAACAGAAATAAGGTCAGGCCATGTTGTTCCCTTTGTTCCCTGCCCCAGCTGCCTCCACCTTCTCCCTCTCCAGCCTCTATCCCTGCTGTCCCCCATCCCTCCTGGCATCTCTGCCCGTCTAACCTTCTCTGTCACTGCTTTCCCACCAGGATGAAATATTTATTGTGGCTCTGTTACCCTTGTTTTCTTGAAAGCGAGTTTCACACTTCATTTGCAGGAGACATTTAGAGACTTCACGTTGGGTTTTCCTTCTCACTGGGCGCGTGTGGCGGTGTGTGCGTGACCATCCCCGCCAGCCCCGCTGCTCCTGCCTGCTCGGGCGGCGTGAGGTGGAGCATCCTGAGTGATGGATGAGTCTGTAGCCCTGCTGTGTGATAAATCAACGAGAAAAAAATTAGCTGGTCTGAAATCCAGCAAAGAGTTTAGCTCTGCAGAGCCGGCCCGTCCGTGCCCGGTTGCACCTCCTCACTCTGACTGGGATGCAGTGGGTGAAAGGTGTGTGAGTAGTCCTGTAAAGCAACTGCAGGTGAGCTTTTCCCATAGCTTTATGGAAAAGTCAGTCCTGGACCTGATCCTGGAGCGATTCCACTTGAATTTACCCCAAACAGCAGGGTTTGAGTCAGGTGCTGCACCCTGGCATTTGACCCCAGAGCAATGTGTGGCTCCGGCTTTCCCTGATCTGTGCAGCCAAGATCCCAAGGGATGGGCCATCTCTGAGACACGGATTACTGGTGGCTTGGAAAGCAGAGCTGTGGCTTGGGAACCCTGTCTGTCCCATGGGGTGTTTGACCTCAGGTGGCCTGTCCTCTCACAGCACGTCGCCAGCATCATTGTGGGTACTGTGGGTGTCTTAGCTGTGGAGCAGGAAAGGGGACCTGTGGCTTTCCCATCCCTGCACGGGGCAACTTTCCAGGAGGAGTGAGCTTCAGGTTGATGACAATGGGTTCACGCTGTCACACGTGTGCGTGAGAAGGGCAGGATGGGCTCCCAGTGTGTGTCCCAAGGATGGGGATCTCCGGGGGTCAGAGTAGCTGCAAGTTCCTGTCCCCGTGGGTGACATGGCTGTCACTGGGTCTGCATCCCACTGGGAAGGATGAGGTACATGGGCTCATCAGGGGTGGTGTCAGTAGTAAGGGTTTCCCTGGATCACCGGTGGTGGGGTCTGGGCTGGTTCCCCTCCAAGCTGGCTGGTTTTTAGCATGACCATTTTGTAGCGCCCCTGGGATGGGAGGAGCAGCTCATCCCAGTGCCATGCCCAGCTCTCTGCCAGGGTGACCTGTGGAGGTTCCTCTGCCAATCCCACCCTGCTCCTGCTGTGGGGTCCATAAAAGCCCAGAAGAGTTACAAACACATGTCCCTAAGGCTAGGAGAGCGCCACCCAGAGTCCCTGGAGATGGGTATCCAAGCTCCGGGCAGGTCGCGTGTCCTCCCTGGAGCTCAGGGATGAGCAGCTGGTGGCAGCTGTCGTGTCAGGCAAACAGAGGCAAATGAAGAGAAGGACAGAGACTTCTCTGGATTGTTTTTTGGATCCCAGTCACAAAGCCATGCTTCCAGAGCCAGCAGCTGGCCCCGCTGTCTGGACCCACCAAAAAGAGACAGTCTGTCTGCCTTGTGCTTTCGGGGAGGCTCCGAGAGCCCTCCCGACTCTAGTACTGGTGCACGTGGGAGGCTCCTCTCTCTGTATTGCTGCCTGAATGCAATTAGGCTTTAATGAGTCATTAAAATAAATCTCTGTTTCTACTCCAAGCGAACATGCTGGGGGGATGCTGACAGTCGGGGCAGCAGGTCTTGCATCATGCGGAGGAAGAGGCTGCGCTTCCCTGCGCCCTCCTCCCCAGGGCTGCCACCCTCCATCTCCCTATCCCTTGGTAAAAAGACATTTCCCAAGCAGCATGCAGGTTTGCAGCTACTGTGAGAGCAGGATTAAACTATAACCAGCCCTAGGGTTGGTTTTTTTTGTTGGAGGAGCAGTGGTCTGGGGGTTGTCTGTTCCCTGGTGCCAAAGGGCTCCTGCCCAGCTGGACGTGAGCAGGCATGTACTTGGTCCTGCTTTTCAGCTCCTGGTTTGTTAGAGATGCTGGCAGCTGTGTCCTGTTTAACCCTTATCTGGATCTGGTGAGCATCTGGGGGAGATCTCAGTTGGCCCCATGGCCGGGTGGATATGAATATGAGAGAAGCACTGAAATATGAAAGGGAAAGTGTAGTGAATCACTGATAGGCATCCATATTAATGTAAATGGGATTTAAAGAGCTCCTGAGACAAGAGGGACGGTGGTGTCCCCTCTCCTTGTGGGCAGACACAAGGCTCATCTCCCTTCACTCCTCTTGAATCCCTCCACAGTGTCTGTCTCGCTGGCACGCTCCCAGGTGGGCGGGCAGATGCTGGCAGGACACAGAGGGACATCCCCTGTGTGTCCCTGAGGAGCAAGATCCCTCAAACACACGGTTGCAGTTTCAGCCACCAGCCCCCAGGCTGCGGGAGGGCAGGGGTTAAACCCAGGGGATGAGACGGATAATTTATTTCGTGCTTTATTTTAGCAAAACACGTAAATTGGGTGACGTCGAGGCACGACAGACCCGCCCCGGCACAACTCCGGTGGCGTGCCGTGCCGGGGGGACTGCAGTTGATGGGATTACAGAGGCTCCAGCCGCATCCAGAGCTCTTCCCCCGGGGCTTTGCTTTCGGGAGCAGAGCTGGCTGCTACACGGAAAGGTTTTGCACAAGTTGTGTTTCACGTGTCAGGCTGGGAGGAACTGGGGTAGGGCAGCAAGGACAGATCTGTGTGGGAGCTGGGAAAAGAATTTTCATGGGAATGGTGGAAATGAGGTGGAAAGGGTGAGATGGCGTTGATGTCCAGGGCAAGGAGGGAGATAACATAAGTGGTGCCTTGGAGGAGAAGCTGTCCAGGGGGTTGTTTCACAGAAGGCTGTTGAGACACTGGCTTAATTTAAAAAATCTTTAGAGGGAAACTCGCTGCTGTGCTCAGTTGGATCTTGTTGGGGATGCTCTGTGGGGTTTCTTCTGGGATCGATCCTCCTCTTCCACCGTGTGCCCAGGATGAAGATGCATTTGGTGTCACTGAGTCCCCTGGTGGAAATAACCCCACTGGAGAGCAGAGGACACACCTTCCCATGGCAGAGCAGCAAGAAAATCAAATGGGGGAGAAGACTGTATGTCCACAGAATGTGTTTGTAACCCCCAGAGAACAGAGGGATTCAGCTGAAGTCTTCATGTCCTTGCCCAGATGGGAAGAGCCCACTGGTGTGAGAAATTGAAGGTTGCATCTTGGAGCAATGAGGGTGCTGGAGAGACCTGCCCGGGGCAGGGGATGAACAGTGGAGCGTCCTCGAAGGGAGACCGGCTCTGTCACACTGCCAGGGAAAGTCTCCAGGCTTGTGGGATCAGTAGGATGATCAATTACCTGGACATTCCTCCTCTCTGAGGCCTTGGTGTGGAATGACTGAAGGCTGAGAGCTTTCAAAGAGGTCCTTGCTGCTGTGTTTTGTTTTGCTGGTGCCATCTCTCCTTTTCCTGGGCGAGTGCTGGGAATGCTGGCTGATGTCAGGGAATACCTGTGCTGTGTCAGTGCCTTGCCATGGGATGTGGGATACCTGCAGCAGTGCAAGCTGCAAGCACCAAGGGTGGCATCAGAGTGGAAGCAAATAACCCTTCCTGCTTCTTTTCCAAGCTCACAAGGATCCATCTCTGTTGCTGGACATTGTAAGCACCCTGTGTGACAGGGGCAACATGGGGTGCAAGTAAGATCCAAGTCCTTGTTCTCCAAGTCTGTGTCCTCCAGGGATCCAGCAGGATCCAGCCTGGGCTCTGGCTCTCTGCTGGTAGTGGCCACAGGCAAGGTCCCAAGCCTTTAGCACACGTGTGCAGAAAAGTTACCCGGCTTTTTGGCAAGGTCAGTCTCACCTGGGGCACACCCAGCATTCCGGCTCGCCCGGCCTCGCTCCGCTCCCAGCACGGATGCTGCTGCTGCAGCTGCTCCTTGCGCGGGATATGTGGGTGCTGGGAGGGATGGTGCCTGTGGCAGGGACACTGGCCAGGTGCTGGCTGGCTCCGGAGAGCCTGTGGGGATCTGACGTGCGGGATAATCTCAAAAGTCCTTCTCTGTGTGACTTGGCTTCATGCCGTCGGTTTTGTCCCTGGTTATTTTGGGACCACGGCAGAGCAGCTCCCCGGCATTCGTTCCTGGCCTTGGCCACAGCTTTTGCCAGGAGCTGCCCCGGGAGGAACCCAGGGCACAGTGGCAGGAGATGAGCTGTGTGGATCAGGCTGAGGATATTCCCATCCTGCATCCCGGTGTGGGCTGCCCACGTCTGGCACCTTCCCTGTGTCCGGAGCTGCACATCAGCCTTCCCGGGATTGCATCCACCCGCTGTGGCTCCCGAGCTGGGCTGATCAGGAGCCAGCTGAGCAAACCCAGCGGGTAGGAGACATGTGGGGGGATGAGGAGGGAGGTGTCGTTCTCCTGCCCTGGGTTTTAAGCCGTCCTGCAGTGAGGAGGTGCTGCAAAGAGGCTGTAATTATACAGAGACTTGCCGTGATCCAGGTGTAGCCCTGGCTGAGTCACAGGCTTTGCTGTCTGTGTGTGTTTGGGGGGGACAAGGTGGGGTGACAGTCCCTTCTGTGTCCCTCCATCGTATTCATGGCTGCAGTTAATCCACGCAGGCAGGCGAGACAGGATCTGAATAGTCGCTTAAGGAGATAAAGGGCAGATGAGATGCCCAAGTAACGAGATACCGGGATAATCCATGACTGAGACGTCCCAGGCTACAAAGCCACCCTTCCTCCAAAAGGCTGAGAAGTTCTGGGAGGTCTCCATGAGAGAGGGATGTGTCAGCTGGTCCCAGGATGTGCCAAGGCTTTGCACAGCAGGATAGAGATCAGAGGGTCATGCTTGGTTCTATGTGGCTGTAAAGGCAATTACTGTTGACAGGGAAATTCTCCTGGGCTGCTGCAGAGCAGGGTGAGGCCTGGCATGGGAGGCAGCGAACCTGGGTTGGCAAGAAGTTTGATGGCCAGGAGAAGGGATTTCCTGGGCTCGGTGGGTCGGGAGCACAGTGTGAGCAGCAGGGGCACAGCCCTTTGTGCTCACCCGGAGCCGGGGTCTGGCTGGCAGCTTCCGCCATTGAAGGGGTTTGAGTTTTGTTAATTGCAATTAATATCTTGCCTTTTCCACAAAGCTTTTGCAGGAAAAGAGCTGGTTTCACATCTTTGTGGTATTTTGTCTTTCCCATCCCTGGTCTGGGAGAGGGCAGTGGGGAGCCCCGGGGAGCTGGCCTGGTTGGTAGAGGAAGAGCAGGGCAGACTTGTGGCAGGGCATGGGATTTTTGGTTTTGATGACTGACTGTGGAGCCTCAGCTGGGAGACAGTGTCACCTCTGTGACCTGGCTGTCCTTGTAGTGGCCCAGGAGTTGGGTGTTGGCTGCAGCAAAACTGCTGGGAAAACCCCACGTGGCTCAAGGCACCAAAGGCATTACAGCAAGAAAAAGCCTCCGGGAGGAAATGGGTCACACAAAACACGCTTTCTGCTGGGAAAAGCCTTATTTGGAGTTCTCTGCAGGCTGAAATCAAAGTTTTTCCAACTGCTGCTGTGCAGGCTGCTCCAGACTCCAATATAACTCCAGCAGAACCAGCAGCAGGTTCAGCTGATTCGTTAATTAGAAGTGTAAAGGCTTCACAGCGAACCAGGGGTTTGGGACCTGGGCAGGAAGCACTGGGACCAGAGGGAGGTTACTGGCCACTGACAGAGCCCCCTGTATCTTGCATCCCACATTACCATCACTCTGGGTAAAATTTCATTTTTCTGAGCTGGTTTTGTGTGTGTGTGGGTCTCCTTGTTTCTGCTCCCCCATGGCTTGGTTTGTCCTCCTATGCTTTGCAGCACTGAGCATCTGACATGAAAGGAGCTTGCAGGACCTCAGCCTTCCCTGTGCACCCATCCTGCCCCATGGCTGGGGGTTTGCAAGAGTGGGTAGATCCCCCTGAATCTCATCAGGCTGAGCCTGTGTGGGGCAGGTCACAGCTGTTGGGGAGCTGCCCTGTTGTTTGCTGCCATAATCTGCTTTGAAAAGGCAGCCCCTGATGCTGTTTTTTTCCAATTAGGCCCTGGGAGATGACTCTGGTGAGGCAGCGGCCAGGCTAATTTACCAGGCAGACATTTCATTGAATTATCCCGTGAGCTGCAGAGCAAAACCAGGAGAGCAGAGCCTGGGTTGGGGCAGGACTCGTGGCAGGGTTCGGCATGATGCTCACGGTGCATAACTGTGCTCTGCCTCACAGAGCCCTGCTCCCAAGCCCTGGTTTGACCCTTCTCGGGTGGCAGGGATGAGCTCGGGGCTGGTGGGACACCCAGGGTGAGGAAGGACGGGAGTGTCTCAGCTGGCCTGGGAATGCTGGCGGCTGGCAAAAACCTCGGCATCGACTTGCAAACCGTGCAAATCTGCCATGGACGTCATTGAAGGAGAATAAATATAGAAGCCTGAGATGCCACTCGTTCCCAGAGTCACTTCTCAGGCCGTAACTTTGCTCTGCGAGGCAACATCAATTAAAGAGAAGCATCTCTGCAGCAAGAGGTTCTGCCCGCCTGCCCGGGGGAGTTCGGTACAGCCGGGGACCCGCCCTCCGCCCACTCCCGGCCCGCCGGGGACAGCGTGACACCGCTGCCGAGCACCTCAGCTCCCGCCCCGAAGGGCAGGGAGGGTAACGCAGCCGCGTTCGTATAAATCCTGATTTTATTCAGTGATGATTTGTGTGCCAGGGGGTCCCCACGGCCACCTTTGGGTTGTCGCCTCTCCTGAGTAGTCCAGGGGTGGGGGAGCGGCCAGTGCCAAGGCATCTGCTCAGCCTGGGATATTTAAATATTTAAACAACTCTCGACTCCCATTTTAAGCCGGAAGGAGAAATGGGACTGTGCCCGGGGGAGCTGGGCTTGTGCATCCCGCTGGGATGCCTCTGCATCCCATCCCACTGCAGGAGCAGGAGCCGTGGGGCTTGGCTCAGCTCACAGCTCAGCCCAGGCTTTTACAGGATCCATAAAAATGTGTGGGATGGAGTGGTGGGGCTCTGTGGAACTGAGCCAATGGAGCCAAAAATGCTCTTTTCCCAGCAGGTTGGGATGTGTTTCGGGAGGGTGGATGGAAAATGGATATGGGCTGGGTCCCAGTGGTAGAGATGCAGCTGCTGGGGCTGTTGTGAAAAGGCTGCTGTAGTTGTCCTGCCCCTTTCTGGGCATATTTAGTTTATAATTCCCAAGACCTCAGTTACTCCTGAGACTGTGGCTCTTGCTCCTTCCCTGGGAGCTGTTACATTCCCTTCTTCATCCCTGCAGGAGAGAGCTGTGGGCTAGAGAAAGCTATTTTATAGGGACAAACTGGGTAACAAATGAACTTCTGGGCTGCTGATGGGCAGGGTTCAGGGCAGGGTTTGGGGCAGGGGAGAAGGCTAGAAATTTCCTCCTCTTGGAAAACATCCCCTCCAAAGAGAAGAGGAAAGGCAGCTCTTCTCCTGTGCTTTGTTTTCATTTTTGCCTTTTTTTAACATTCACTATTTTAATAAGGAAGAACATGGCTCCTGATCAGGGCTAGTGAAATGCCGATCCCAGCATTCCCTGAAATGGGAGTGCCAGAGTTGGGGCAGGTGGAAGCCCAGCCATCCTCAAGGCAGTGCCAGTCAGACACTCAGCTCTTGGAGGTGACCGAAGGGTCTCCAAGACTAGTCCCTCCCTGCCCAGGGTCATTCTCCGAGGCCACCTGCTCACTCCAATCCTCAGGCTAATTGGATGCTGCTCTCTGAGCTCTAAATCAAATCACAGCTCCCATGAAATGAAGTTTTCTGGATGCGAAGAGCCGCCTGCATCATCCATCACCGCCTGGCTCACGGCGTGTCCCTCTCGGGGTCGTCAAAGGTCAACATTTGCCTTTTTCAGCCACTGTCACCTCTTCCCTGTTAAGGAAGGCACCTGGGGTGACAACTGCACGGAAGGCTCCCTGTGTGTCCCCTCATGCTCCTGGCAGTGGTTCAGGGTGTGGTTGGGTAACAGGGAGCAGGAGCTGAGCGTGTTGGTCTCTATTATTAGCTCTGTGCTGGGTCTCCTGATGGATGGAGATATTAGCTGGGTTATGGACATATTGATTTCTTTGGGGTTTTTTTTTCCTTTGTTTCGTGTGCGAGAGCGGCTCAAGGAGGAAATCCAATGCGTGCCCGCCTTTTGGCTTCCTACAGGAACTTCCCAAGAGCTGAAAATCAATTTGTGGCAGGCAGGATGCTGCAAATTGCCACAGCAGAGCGAGGAGGGTGGGTGATTTTTGGAGAGGGAGGTTCCACACTGTGCCTGTTGGGACATGAAGCAGAGTGGGGCCAGGACAGAGTTGGGAAGGTCTCGCCTGGAAGCTGGCACCTCTCTCCGTTAATTAGGGCCACGTGCTGAGCGGGTAATTAGATCTCCTCAGCTGCAGCGGGCTGGCACTTGGGCCCTATCAATTATCCCTGCTCTGGAGGAGGCACAGAGGGACATGGGGGCCAGTAATGAAATGCGGCTGCGCCGGGCATCGCCGGAGGGTGGGGGTGATGGGGCGATGGCTGCAACCTCTTTTTGGGTGCAAGCCCTCAGTTTTGCTCAAATGGCAGGTTTTGGGCATGGGATCGTCCTTTCCTGGCAGTTTGGTTTACCCACCTTTGCAGCACCCACCTTTCCCCACAGTCTCCATAAAAAAGCAATTTTTAAAATTCACTGCAATGACAGAGGTGGCACGGGTGGGGATGGGGACACTGGGCAGCCCCCTTGGACAGGCGGATGAGATGATGGTGGTGGAGTTTTTCTCCTTGTTCTCTCTGCCAGGGCCACTGTGTCTCCTCGTGGCCATGCAGTGCTGCCTGTCCCAGCCGGCCAACCCAGGGCCAGCGTGACCACGACGTCCTGCCTGTCCTTTTCCAGGTAAGTGCCTCCAGGGAATGCTGGAACTTGCGTGTCCTGGAGGGGAGATCTCCTTTCCCAGCAGCACCTAAAACATTGGCCACTTGAGCAATGATGCATCCACCTTCCTTGTAATTCATTTTAAAGGCCAAGTGCTGACTAAGCCAGGCCTGTGCCCTGCTCCTGTGGAGCATTTCTCTGAGCTTGGGAAATGCCTCCTTTTCCTGCTGCAAATTAAAGAAAATAACATGGGGGGCAAGCAGGGCTTCCCGCAGCTCCCAAATCAAGGCAAGTTCTTGGGAAGTGGGGAAAGCAGGGGGGGTGCAAGGGTTGCTGTCAGGCCATGTTTAACCTCTCCCTCCACTTCTTCCAGGTCCAACGCCTCCGTCACTGAACGTAAGTGTCCCCTGGGTCCTGTGGCACAGGGGTGGTGGGGGATGCTGCTTGGCCTTGTTGGTGCCCAACAGGCAGCTGGGGTGCGTTTTTGGGCTCAGGTCACCAGGGTTGTGAGGTTCAGAGGTTTCCCTTTGGCTTTTCCTGGTGGAAACCCAGGTTTGCTCCTGCATTTTGAAGCAGAAGGTGGATTTCCTGCCACGAGGGTGGAAATCATCCCTTTTGGCTCAGTAAAGGGGGGAGGCTCTGCCTGTGGGCTGTGGGGTGTTTCCCAAAGGGCCCAGGCCACAGCAGCAATGGCAGTGAGGGGACGTGATGCTGCATCTCAGGTGTCCTCTTGCTAAGAGGAGAAGGATAATACTGGATGGTAGTTTTCTGACTGGGGAGAGAAGAATGGGGATGCAATACTTTGGGATACCTTGTGGGCATTACATCTGTGATGTGATGCCAGAACCATGGTAGGTGAGTTTTGTGTCCCTGCCTTGCAGAGTTTGATGGAGAATCGGTCGGATGACAGCGGGAACTGTTGTTATCACCGGGGGAATCCTAGCAACAGTGATCCTACTCTGCATCATTGCCGTGCTCTGCTACTGTAGGCTACAGGTGAGCGTCCTCCACCTTGCACTGGAACAGGCTCCCCAGGGAATGGGCAGAGCCCCAAGCCTCCCAGAGTTTAAGAAGTGCTTGAACAATGCTCTCAGGCACATGGTGTGATTTTTGGGTTGTCCTGTGCAGGGCCAGGAGTTGGGCTCGATCTGTGTGGGTGCCTTCCAACTCAGAATTTTCTGTGATTCTGTGCTCCCCAAGCCAAGGTGCTGCTGCAGGAAGCATCTGAATGGGCTTTTCTTGCCCATGATGGGAGGGAGTTGAAATCCCCTATCCCCCCAGGTGCTGCAGAGTTCCCTCCCCTCGATGTGGGGGTCTGCCCTAAGGCTTTTGAGGCTCTGCAGCACTTGCTAATTGAGGTGCAGACTCGGCTGGGTTTGCAATACCAGATGGAGATTTTTATATAATTTTTTCCCCCCTGTAAATTAAAAGAGAAGGCTTTCAACAACAGCTAGCTACAACCTCCTTCTCTTTAAAAGTTAATGTGAAGTCTGTGCCATGCAGCAATGCCTGTGTGATGAAAAGCACAGCGCTTACTTGGAGCAGTTTCCAGCTGGCAGGATGAAATACCTTCCCCTTGCAAAGCTCACTGGGGGATGATGGTGAGTTCCCTGGCAGGTGCTTCCTGCAGCACGCTCAGGTCCAGGTTTTGTCTGGCTTCTGCTGCTTCACAGGACCCAGGAATGATGGAGCAGACCAGCAAGAAGCCACGGAGGTTTCGCTGGCAGGGGCATGAGGGGAGTGGGGATGTGGCAGGGCTGC
The DNA here is from genome assembly GCA_013400975.1 of Atrichornis clamosus. Lineage (NCBI taxonomy): Eukaryota > Metazoa > Chordata > Aves > Passeriformes > Menuridae > Atrichornis > Atrichornis clamosus. The sequence goes on from WBMZ01006074.1 coordinate 88,704, forward strand.
CCCAGCGGCTGCTCCGCTTCCCCTTATACAACCCCTTCCCTTTCCCGCAGTACTACTGCTGCAAGAAAAATGACTCTGATGAGGAAGAGGAGGAGGAGGAGGAGGAGGAGGAAGAGGAAGAGCCCGACCTGCCCACACACTCACACCTTGGCATGTGCAACGCCTGCAGCTCCCGCATGGTGGACGGGCAGGGCAGCCCCGCGCCACCGCCCAGCGAGCTCAACCAGCATGGGGCTCACACCTACTGCCCGACCTGCTCCCCCTATGGCTCCCCTTTTTACATCCGGACTGCCGACATGGTGCGCAACGGGGGCGAGAGGGTCACCTACACCCCTGCGTGCTACAAGGAGATGGGGCCGCCCCTCAACATGGCCGCCCTGCAAAGCTACACGGTGAGCCGCCACGGCCTCCTCCGCGACAGCTTCCCGAACCCGCGGGCCGTCAGCACGGAGGTGTAGTCACCATTGCCACTAGCACAGGGTGTCCCCAGCCGGCGCCCGCTCGAGGGAAGGGGCTTTTCACTTATCTTTGAGGAGAGGAGCCCCCACGCCCAGCCCGAGGCCAGCACGTCCTGCTGAGCCGCCCGGCACGGCGAAGCCTTGAGGGCCAGAAGGCGAGCGAGACCTCGAGGGGCGACGTTGAACCGGCCACCTCCGAACCCATCATAAGTGTCATTATTATCTACTCTCTCTCCCGAAGGGACTTGTCTAACGAGGGCTATGTACAGTACAATCTAATTTAATTACCCCAGGCTCCCCTGGCTCCCTGAGCCCAGTGAGGCCTTCGGTGTCCCCACGCAGCCACCCGAGGCGATGCCCACTGCCTCCAGCACATGGAGCGATGAGTTGACCACCTGCCAGCTGCTGCCCCTGGCAAATCCCAGTGCTGGGCAGGGCACGGCAGCACTCCTCAGCGATGGGAAAGCAAAGAAGGGAAGATCCAGGTCATCCTGCTCCCCTTGTACTACGTCAGCTGCCGCTAGCAGTTAGCTTTTCTGTTCGAGTGTTAAGATAGGGCACTGTCTCCCACCTGCTTCGGTCTCCGCACGTGCTGAAGAATTTCAAGACATGAATTTAGGTCACTGTCGGGGGAGACAAAGTTGCTTGCAAAAGCACTCACCCACACAAACAGGCACAGGACGGTCCCTCTGCGGCCGAAGCCCCCACCTCTTCTACTCTTCACAAGCTTTCTTAGGAGCAATTTTAACTTGGACCCATGAAAATGTCAAGATTTTACTTATGGGAAGAATTGAATCCCTAAATAACTGTAGTTTTGGTCACCTTCAGCTTTCAAAGCCCCACCCTGACAGCTCCAATGGCCAGACAAAGGTTGGCTTTAGCATGGATTTTGCTTTCAACAGCAACAGCTGAGCCCACCATGTCACATCTCCTCATTGGCAGGGCCACAGCCTCCCATGGCAGAGTAATGTTCAGGTGGTTGGGGTGCCCCTGCTTTTGCTTTTGGAAGAAGAGGGTGCAAGACCCAAAGATGTCTTGAGCGTGTTGTGAATGTGGGTTCACCGGCGCTGCAGCTGTCAGTGACAGCCAGTGACTCTGCCTTTCTGCAAAAATGAATGTGGGAAACTTTCTTCTTCCTCCATAAATCAAATTAGGTGAAAAATTACTAAAAGGACATTTCCGTCATTCCCAGGCACTTCCATAGCAACCAGTGCAGGACTGCTCAGCTGAGCACTTCCCATTCACAGCAAGGAGGAGGGACTGGGACAGCGATGATCCCTGTGGATGCTGTTGGAGGCATGGCAGGAAACACTTGCCATGCCTTTGCAATATGGGGTAGGACTGCTCAGAAATGTGAGTAGTGGGGTTTTATTTTCACCACTGCAATTTAGAAATCATCCTGCTGCTCACAGAAGGATTTGGACTTAACCTCCCTGTTCACACACAGAAAAAGTAGGTCTCAGCACAAGGTACCTCAGCCTTGGATGTCCACATTACCAGGCAAAAGGCTGTTGTACACATTGGACCTGCCCATGCCTTGGCACCTCTGATCCTCTGATCTGAGGAAAAGAGCCAGACAAAACGTGGTGATGGTCCTTGTAACCAAACTCCTTGCCCTAGCCTGCATTTTACACACACTTCTGAGCAAATGTTATGCACCATCTCCCCCACCTCCATGCCAAAACGACATTGCATTTCCATTAATAAGAGACTCAGCCTGGCTGCATTGCTTTGAGAGTCTCTTTCCTTTCTCCAAATAGTGATAGCAGGTTTTAATGTCCTCTCACATTAAGGGCAGGCAGGAGGGAAGATGAAAGTTAACAGCAGCAAAACTCTCTGGATCCCACTAGTCGATAGTCTGTAGCTCCTACTGCCTCCCATCCAGCCAGTGCTCCTCCCTGAAAATATGGTCTGTAACTGGAAGAAAATCTTGGCTAACCCAGTAAATCCCATCCCTTCCCACTAGAGCATCTGCTCAGCTAGGTCTCATCCTGCTGGGAGCCACGAGAAGTTAATGTGTCCCAGCGTGGTGTCTGCCAGGCGGCCCCGTGACGCCGTCTCCTCGGCAGGCACAGAGCCAGCACGGCACGGCAGCTCCCGGCATCCAGCTCTACCTCTTGGCACACAAAAAGGCTTCCCACCACCACTGCTGGACTGTGGCCACCAGAGGGTGGGAATAACACACTTCTGAGGGTCACCGTTGTGGTGAAAGGAAGGCCACCGCATTGTCACCTTCATCACACGCAAATTAAGCGTGACCTGTCGCAGGCTAAAGAGGCGCCAAGGCTGGGGAGGCAGTTCCAGAGCAGCCAGATGGCCAAGATGAGGGTTGGCCTTGCAGCCAACACACCCTGGGTCTGGCATGGCTACAGGGAAATGGGTGAGTCTGGAAGGGCTGGAAACATGGGGGATGTGGCTAAGGATTAGAAGGTTTGGGGGCTGGTGGAGGAACAGGATGGGGTAGGGGCAGGGATCCCAGATTTTTTCCACTTCAGATTCCTCCTGTTACTATTCTCTGTCTTTGTTGCTCAGCTATGGGTCCAAATTCAATGTCAAAAATAAATGAGGACTTTGAAATACAAATCAGGAGTGGCTTCTGTTCTTTTGGCAGGCAACACCAAAAGTGCTTTATCCAGTGCTGCCTGGAAGCTCTACTGGTGCAAGGATTTTTCGTCCCCACCCTTCCTGCTCCTGCTTTTGCTTCTCTTGTGTCACTGCTCCTCCCTTGCCTCTGGCCTAGGCACATGCATCTCAAACCCACAGTTTTGTAGTTTTATCTCTTTATTGTGACACAATTTTTCAGTGTGTTTTGGCAGTTGCTCTTGTAGTAGGAAGCCTGCAGGGCAGAGCAGAGGGACGGCTGCTGTCCATGCCCTGCCACGGGCCACCCTCAGTGTCCCACTGCCTCCAGCCAGCACCCTCAGAGACGGTGACAGCAGGGACAGGCTCTCCCAACTCACTTCTCAGTAGCTTTCTAGGCACTGATGGTTTGTCTTGTGTAAAACCCTCTTGGTGGAGAGGGAACAGTGGTGACTAAGTCCTAGGAATCCTTCCTCGCTGAGCAGACTGCTCTACAGGGACTGCCTCCACAGCCAAGCCAACTGGGGTGGCTTCAAGTGGGAAAGTCTGGCTCGAGGGGGCTCCTGCCCCTGAACTTGGAAGGGAAGCACAGCCTGGCAGCGCTCAGGGTGACTTGAGCCGACAGGACCAGCAGCAGGCCTTCCTGTAGTACCAGTGAGAGCACAGCTTCACCTTCAGCACCAGCACGCAGTTGGCCGTCGCTTTGTCTTCACAGGTGTCGTCTGGGGAGCAGAAGCACACACAGGAGGGGTTAAAAAGGAGATGTGCTTCCCCAGCATGGAGATGGACAGAGCCAAGGGCTCCCCAGGGCTCCTCTGGCCCCCTGCCCCCCCAGACGTACCTGGTGCCTCTGTGGGGCACGGCTGGAGCTGGCACGTCTGCCTGGCCTCTGGTTTGGCGGCGGGGTCACAGCCCTGAGCCAGCGCTTCCCCCTGGTAGCACTTCACCTCCCGCAGTCGCACGCCAGCACCACACGTCTTGCTGCACTGTCGGGGTTGAGGAACAGGAAAGAGATTGTGAGAGGCACTTTCTGTTTTTGTATAGCTTCCAAGTCCTTTCTTCTACTGAGGTCTCCCGATCCCTGCTTTGGAGACTGTTCTTGCAAAGGTTTGGGTCAAATCCCACACTGATCTCAAACTTATGCTCCCTTTTTATTGCTGGAGGAAAGCACCCCTGAGCTGGTGTTGGGGCATAGCAAGGGAAGAGTTTGCTTTTCATCTCTTTAATGAAACTCAGAACTATTTTTGTTTGGAGTGTCAATACTGTAGCAGAAAATGGAGGAAATGTCTGCTGTAAGCCAGACTTATCTTCCCTGTCTTCCCATTTCTTAAATGTTCACCAGCTACCATCAAGGGAAAGCAGGGAAAGACAGAACATGGGACTCCTGGCAGAAGAGGAGACACTGCTGTATCCTGTATGCCTGGAGTGTGGTGCATGCTCTTGCTCGAGGCAATAATCCACATGCTTCAAGGTTTTCTCCAGCCTGCATGTGCCAGTCCCTCAACCTGCTACCTGGCCTGCAGAAGAGCAGAGTTCAAGGTCCCATCCAGACCAAGCTGCCAGAGTACCTCAGCGCAGGTCATGCTCCACCAGCCAGGGCTACGAGGCCTCCCCTGCCCCTTCCCCACCAGCCCCAGCCCTACCTGGGACCAGGAGGTGGTGAACCACGTTGAACACGGCCTCCTGAAACAGGCAGCTTGTTCCTCGGGTTTCGGAGAGGCCTCACAGTGCTTCTCAGGGTACTCCCTGTACACGCCGTTCTCCAGCCCCGCGCACAGCACGAGCCGGCTCTTCAGCCCTCGCCCGCAGCTCACGTCGCACTGAGGGAGGGAACAGAGCATCAGGTAACAAATGATGCTGGGCAGCTGCAGAGCTTCAGGTAAGGTGGCATCCTGCTCACAAGCATGGTGCTTAATGTTTGTCCAACAGAGGGACTGCTAACACCAGCCCAACACAGGGAAGTGCTGCCCAGGTCACGGGAGCAGTGGGTGTCTCCAAGTATCTCCGGGAGGGGGGACAGCTGCTGGGTTCACCTTGGCTGGCCTGNATATCTCTGGGAGGGGGGACAGCTACTGGTAATTAGTGTTTAGCTGGGTTCACCTTGGCTGGCCTGGAGAGCAGCTACCAAAGGGTACCTGGAGCAGCCAAGGTAAGACCACAACAGGCTGGTTCTGTCTCATTTTATGTGTATCTCATGTTCTCAAAAAACACCTAGCATATGCATGTGGCAACATACATCTTGGAGTACTGCCAAGCTTTGTGTGGGCCCAGGGGGACCAAAGTGGTGCGGTGCAGGTGCTGTGCTGGACAAGCACTGCTGAGCCCAGAGCTATGCAGGCTTAGATAGGAGAGCTTGCTCCCTCGGGACACCCCCAGGAGAAGCAGCATAAGGCAGGATCTGCTCCCTGATGCCCATGGAAGCAGTGGTCAATTTGAGATTTGACTGCTTTGTGCCCTTTTTCACCACAGCAGGGCCAGCATGACTGGCTTGCATCCACCTTCAATTATCCTGTGAACTCGGAGCTCATCAGCTGAGAAAACATGGCAAAGAAGCTAGCACAGGCAAAGACAAGGAGCTCAGCTGGTCTTCCAGAGCTCTAATGAGTTTTATAGCTGGGTCACAGATGAAAATGGCACTGCAGGACTGTGTGTGACCCCACTGCAGGCCGGACCAGGGGAGGATTATAGAACTGCCAGTTTAACCAGTCTGTGCTCGTTACTGGTGCTGGAGAAGACTCAGCTGAATGTAGTCAGCAGCTCTAAAGGCAGCAAACTGAGAACAGAAGCTTGGCCAAGACTGAAAGGAAGAGAGCTTGGCTGCTTCCCTTATTTTCTATAAACCATCTTCCTTACTGCTTTATGAATCTCTGTTTTGCTCAAGACTTCAAAGAAAAAGCCCAAGTCCCACAACTGACTCAATGCGTTCCTCTGGATACTCTGGGATTTGGATCAGCTTGTATGTGGAAGCCTAGAGTCTTTAGATCTTGAGCAATAGAAAGAGAGTAAGGAGATGGGAAGAGGCTGATTGTCTGGTAGAATGGGGCACCCGGGCCATGTTTACTGGACTGTACTTCCTGAGGCAAGTACAGTTATGCTCTGGATGTGACTTCCAGTGCAGGAATCTGGGCTGTTGTTCAGGTTTACCTCCAGCTGTTACTTATCAGAGATGAGCCTGGGTTTGCTCAGACTTTCTCTTTAGTGGTGGGAATCTCACTTCTCTTTGTGGGGGTGAGTGCAAGTTCTGAACAAGGCTCTGCTGAGGTGTCTGCACCTGCGAGCTGGGAGCCAGGTGGGAGAGCAGGAGTTTCCTTAGGATATTGCTGCCCTCCAGTGGAGCTCCTTGGGAAGGCAGCAAGCACCAGAAACTATGGCACACAGCGGGAACAAGCTGGGATATTCACTACTCCTTCCCTCTTTCTCAAAGGAGCTCGGACAAGGCTGGATGTTCCATGTCTGGAGGTCACACTACACAATCGTGCTCCGCCAAAGGAACCAGGCTCTCACCACATCCTGTGGGATATGGGGTGGAAAGGAGGGCTGAGGACACAGGCCTGGGCTTGGCTTTACCTGGTCCCACTCCTGCTCCACCCAGTGTGCAGGGCAGTTCTTGTCCCCACACGGGTGGACAGCCAGGGGCTTGGTGGCCGGGTCACACTGCGAGCTGGAGATCACCTTGCCCTCCAGGTTGCGACACGCGATGAAGCGGCTCGTGCGTCCCTCGCCACACGAACCTGAGCACTTGGAGAGCAAAAGGCATTTAGACACATCAGAAAGCAGGGGAGTGCAGAGGCCAGGGTGAGTGGTGCCAGGAGAGCTGAGCCCAGAGTCCAGCCGTGCCACTGGGACTGTGGCACTAATTCCAAGGGGCTTTAGAGGTTCATCTGGTCAGAGGCTTCCATTCTCCAGGTGCTGTGAGCTTCCCAGATTATTGAATGGACCTCAGCTCCCAGTTAACCAAAATTTACAGCACGGAGAGGCAAAACCAGAGATTATTTCAGTTTCTTTAGTTTGGCCTCTGCCAGAAGAGAGCCGAAAGAGAGCTGCACCATGTCTGCCCCCCTGCTCCCAGCGCTGGGTGCCAGGAGCAGCAGGTCCCCTGGACTCACCGGGCCCCAGTCGGAGGCAGTCCAGCGGCGGTCGCAGGGCGGGCCCGTGCACGGCTTCTCGCTGCTGGGCTTGCGGGACTCGTCGCACAGGGAGGCTTCCACGGAGCAGCGCACCTCCCGCTTCATCGTCCCCGGCGTGCCACACCGCGCCGAGCACTGCAACGGCCACCAGCAGTCAGCCCCGGGGCCCAGGAGCAGGGAACAAGGGTGGGAGGCAGCTGTGCCTCCTCCTGTTTTCCTCCTGCTGCGCTAGGAGAGAGGGGAAGGGCGCCAGCAGGGACAGAATAAAGTGTGTCTGTCTCGATCTTTGCTGCTCGTTTACTCTGGGGCCTAGAGCTCCAACACCTCGATACGCTGGTGCCTAAACTGCTGTTCAAAGTCACTGGGCCACAACCCAAGCAGGCTATGGAAAGTCAGTCAAAGACAGCAATTAGGTTTTAGTTTCTCTGTGTCTCCATGGTACTGTTTCCCCATTTGCCCTCAGTTAGAATCACAGGATGTTTTGGATCCTCTGGAAGAGGGAGGCAAAGCTTCTTGCTGGCAGGACTTTCACTTGGTCAGTGTCCTGCTTAAGAAGTGACCTTAGAAAAAATGTTTTGCACTGGCCTTTGTCTGCTGAGCAGTGCCAGAACAGGGGAGCTGCAGATAAAGGCAGTCCTTATTTCCTCAGGGTGCGTTGGCCACAGCACCCAACATCTGCCCCCCACCTTCCTCCAGGCCCCATCCCAGCCCTGGCTGCTCACCTCTGGGAGCAAAGCTACTGCCTACCTCAGACCACTCGGAGAGCTCCCACTGGGGCCCACAGGCCTTGTTCTTGCAGGCTTTCCTCTCCATGGGCCTGGCCAGCCCCGCTGCCTCGCAGAGGTCATCATAGACGGAGCTGTCGAAGCCTGGCGCCAGCATCTTCCAGCAGCGCGTGGTGCGGTACTGGAAGCCCTCACCACAGGTCCGGGAGCACTCGCTCCACCGGCTGGTCTCCCACCTCCACGAGCAGGCCCGGCAGAGAGAGCACAAGGGGACACCCAGATAAGGGGGATGAGGGACATGGGGTGGCTGGGTTGTGTCTGCACACCTGGGAACCCCTCACCCGGCAGCTGCTGCTGTGACTCTGCTCATCACACGTAGGTCTGTGTAAATGCAGTGCTGGCCTTGAAACCAGCTTTGCCCTTAGCAGGCAATTCAGATCCTGAATTCATTCCCTCTTTTTGCTTACAAGGGGATACAAGGACATCTTAGTTCAAGCATACCTTGGCTGTATGTTTTGAGCAGAAAATGATCCTAACAAAGATACACTCCTGTGGACAGCTGATGTCACTTGCACTCACCTAGGCTGGCAATCTCTTCCTGTGCAAAACTCGTGAGTGGGCTCTGGCCGGGTCAGGGCATCACAGTAGGATTCATCCACTTCCACTCCGTCGTAGCGCACACACATCGCGTAGGAGGTGCTGATACCTGCTGGGCCAGCAACACCCTCAGTCGTGCTCCATCAGATCCAAGAGCCTCCTCCCACCATCACTAAATAACGGGACTGCCCACTGCATCTGCAACTCTGCCTGCCATAAAAAATACCGGGATTCTCTCCATCAACAGTCTAAAAGGATCCCACATGATCAGTCACTGGAAGCCAAACCTACCTGAAGTGCAGGTGGAGCTGCAGGGGGCATAAGCTGAGACTTTCCACCGATACATGTCAGCCAAGCTGATGTCGTCGTGGCCCACAGGGCTAACATCAAACTCGTTGCTGGGGAAGAAAGAGGAGGTGTGAGCTAAAAATGAAAAAAATTGCTGCAAACATGAAATAGAGGGAAATTCCTCCTCACTGTCTTTGAAGATGGGAAAAAGCCCCAGTGTTTCTGCTCTCCATCTCCCTCACCTTGGCCAAGGCAGACCAGTGATAAAGAGAGACTGTAAAGGCTTGATCCACCTCCCGAACTCAAATGGCAAGGAGGAAGCATCATTCACAGTGAGTTGGGTGTGTATTTTGGTCTTTCAACCATGTGGGTGCCCTCACCCTCAGCTCATACTATCACCTTGAGAAGCATGACCTCGGTTGGAAAGGGAAGCTCAAGTAAGGTCCCCCTCATATCATAGAATGTGGTGGGAGAGTTCATATGTGGGTTGCCAGAAATATATTTAAAAGTTGGCCCTCAGTCTCCTGCCAAATATTTAGAGGAGCTTCAGAAGCTTATGTGTCCAGACTAACAGGTCAGGAGGGGCATGATGTGGTGGTAAATGTGTGTATGTAACATGGTATGGACTGTTGACCTTCTTTACAACCACACCAGTATTGGCCTCACAGGTCCTTCAGCACCCATTTAAATGGATCCTGAAATATGTTCCAGGAGCTTCATGTCAGGCCAGTTGTAACAATCAGTCTCTGGAGGAAGCGTCTACGACAGCTGCCATGGACAGACATCAAGGACAGCAGGGAGACTCCCAGAGGATTGGCTTGGCCCTCCCTCCCCAGCCAACCATGCTGTGTTTTGCCCAGGAAACCAAGTGCCACCTTTCAGTGCCGGGGGCTCGCAGAGGCTCTGCCTGGCTGCTGTCCGTGGTCGGGCTGGCACCCGGCACAGGGCTCTCCACAGATGCCACCATGCTGGAGTTGGCTGCCTCCCCCTGGCTCCCAGCAAACGCCTCCACCTTCAAGTCCTCCAGAGAGTTCTTGCGGGCCGGCGCTTTGTGGAGGCCCTGTGGCCAGCGGGCAGCTGCCCCAGCCCAGAGCCCACCCGTGGCGTTCCTGGGGGCCAGCCTGGCTGCCAGGGGCTGCAGCTCCCTGCAGAAGGCAGCGTTGTGAGGGTCTCGGTGACACAGGCGCATGAAGAGACGGAGCCTGGAGGATGTTACACTGCTGTTCTCCGAGAGCTCGGGTCTCCTCATGCTGTAGGGCACAGCTGTGCTGATGGAGATTTGGTTGAATCTCAGAGCTGGAAAAAAAATACAGAAATGCTTTAACTATACTGGATGGCTTGTACTTCAGCATGGCAAAAAACCATTCAGTGTTCATCCTAAAAATCATAAATTGCCACCAGGGAGCACCAACAGGCCTTAACTAACCTACCCAACCCCTCACTCTGTCTGCCCATTGCTCTGGAGCATCATTTAAACTCCAGTCTGGGCCTTCAGTCCTGGGCTGAGCAATGTTACAGGTGTGCTTTGTTCCTGAATTGTTGTTTGGCACAATTGTTGCTGTCACTGCCCTGCCTGCCAAGCTGAGGGAGTGCTCTGCCTAATCTGTCTCCCAGCTCCCCTTCCCTCACAGAACTACCGGCCCTTGCTGCTCCCTGACATTCTCCACCCCACTATTAATCCTCCTTCCCTCATGCCCACCCTGATGGTAAAACCACCTTAGAGTTCAAGAAGACCGGTGTGGAATGTCTGCTTTCAATCAATAAAATGGGGGAAGGATGAACAAAGCAACCAACCCAACTCTGTTTCTCCACCAATCGCTGCTGCTTCCTCCTCCTCTTCCTCTCCTGCTCTGTTTGCATGGTAGACCTTTCTGACCTGGAAGTCATACTTTTCCTTCTCTTCACCTTGTTCCCAGCCCCAGTCCTGGGTCTGACTGGTAGAGTTTGTCTGGAAGAAGTGTGGGGCACCAAAGTCTAAATCTTCTTGCCCTTCCCTTAGAGGAAGCTGTTCACTGGTGTCATCTGGTGACAGGGAGAGCCACGTGGCATTGAAATCCTGGGCAGCTCTGGAGTTGGCTGGAATGGGATGGTTCTGGCTGGTCTCTGGTAGGTGGTGATAGAGAGGCCTGGCGAGAGCAGGGGCTGCAGTTCGGAGAGGCGGCGTCCGTGGGACAGTGTAGTCGTAAGTTATGTGAGGCATTTTCCCATTAAAGTTATAGTACTGGGGAAAGGAAACAAAACTGCTTTTATTTCAAGGGTATGGATTTCCCAGAAGTCTTTTCTGGACACAGACATTTGGTGATGATTGTTAAGAGAAGACAGCATCCTCATAAACTCAAAAGGAAAGCCCCCCTTCCTAAGATTATCTGACTTCCTCAGCCCACCTACACACACAGGTTTGGCTTGGGAACCAGGTTATAGTCCTTTTGTCTGAGGGAGGCAGGCAAGACAGGAAAGCCTCAAACTGGCTCCTCACATACCATGGCATTCAGAGACTGGTTAGTGGGCCCGTGAGCTATGATATACTCCAGCCCATCCGAGTTCAGGCTCGAGGGCCGCCGGTACTTGAAGGTGGTGCCAGCTACCCTGAAGTTCTGGGGGTTGTCAATGGCGGAGTTGCCGTTGAAGAAGAAATGCCCAGATTCATCTGCAAGTGCTTCAAAGAGAGAGAAAACGGACAAATGTGACACTCTGGGGAACTCTGACACTGAGGAGAGCAAACAGCCCGTCCACGAGAAAAGCCCAGCAGAAATAGAACCCCAGGCCCCGCCCGCAGCAAGCTTGGGCTCCAAACATCTCTCCTGCCACTGGAGATGTGGTAGCCTTGGTTTTTGGAGAGATGAAGCACCCCTGTGCCGCCCTGGAGGAAATGCTCACAGGCAGCTCTCTCACAGCACAGGTGGGAGTGCACAGAGCCTCCTCCCGCCTCCCAGGCAGCTGAACTGGGATCTCCACACCCATCCGGCTCCTCTGCTCACCCAGGATGTTTTCTGTTTTCCTGCGCTCAATGATGAGGATGTCTGTGGCACCAGCAGGGATGTTGGTGATGAACACGTAACCTGAGGAACAGGATAGAGCGTGAGGAGACTCCAGAGGGTCTGGGTGGGAAAAGCAGCTCATGGGACAGGTGTGTCTGTAGGGGGGCAGTGCTGCCCCTCAGAAGCAGGATGCAAAGGACCTAAATGCACATTGCACCCGTCTGTGAGCTCTAATCCCAGCTCTCCTCCAAAATCCCATTACAGATCACCCGCAGGGGTGTCAGTCTGAGCACTGCTGGGTTTGGAGTTGGGAAGGAACTGCACAATGAAACAGTCTGGCTTTGGGGGTGTGGATGAATGTGCTTTTACACTCTTTCTGGCAAGAGCACAGAAAAAAAGCTTAGTAGTGATCAGGGCTGATGCTGAATAGAGGATGGAAAAAGACCATAGGTCCCCTCAGCTCCTGACTCCATGGAATTTGTCTTGGGAGAAACATAAAAATTGACCTTTAAAGGGAGAGGAAATAAGAGGCTCTTAAAGTTGCATGGTTTGGCAGTTTGTCTTTCCTGCTAGAAATGCAGGTCTTGTCTGTTCTGTAAGATATTATGAGGGCTGGAATGGGAGGGCAAAACTGCACCCGTACTGCTACAGGGGGTAGCACCACTACCCTGCTCTGGGAAGGGGCCTGGATACTTTTCCAGTCTGGTGTTTGTAGGGAAAGAGGCAAACTAGTGAAACAACAGTGTGAAATGATGTTTTAAAACATCCTCAAACCACAGCCAATTAATTACTAACGAGAATACCACAGTCCATTCCTTCTGTGGGTGGAGGACTGGGCCATCAGGATGCAAGGGATGAATCTCAGCCTGGTTTCAGAGGGGACTGCCCCTCAGCTCTGCCAGCCACAGGATGGGGGAAAACAGGAGCTAAAGTGCAGGCTGAAACAAACACTGTGACCCTCATCATAGCTTAAGTTTCAAAGGAACACGTAGCACAAACAAAAGAAGATTCATTGATCCCTTCACATTATCTGAAGTGGGCAGGATGCCAAAATCAATAGGAACAAATAGATCCCCAGCTGCTTCCTATTGTAAAGACGTGAAGGGAAACCTTACCAGCCTAATATACAGCACATCAAACCAATCTCCTCTGGTGATTAAATGAGAAGGACAAAACACAGGCATTTAAGGAGGGGTGGTGGCACTCCTCAACTCTTTCCACCAAGCAGCTGGGAAGCTCCTACCCGCGTTCAAGCCAGTCCCCCTCCACGCCAGCCGGTGGTAAGAAGTAGCAGGTGAAGTCTCCGGACTGGTAGCAGGGAGTACCTATCTGTGAGATTGCCTTTCGGAAGCTGCCCGAGACACGGTGGCAAGTGCTGCCGTCCCCTCCACACACCCTGCATCTGTCCATGGTCCGGGGTGAGAACAGGCTCCCGTCGCACCCGACCGGCTGCAAAGGACAAAGCAAGAGAGGCTTTCCTGGGGACAGGTTATCTCCACAGGGCAGGGTCTTTCCCAGGAAATGCTACTGTGCTCTTTTGGGGTGGTTCTGGGGGATGTAATGAATTAATCCCAATGCCAGGCCTCGGTTTCAATTCCCTGCTGAGATCCCTTGGCTTTGCAATGACCAGGAGGTCCAGCCATGCAATTACAATCCCAGTTTCTCTACTACTTCTTCCCAGAGCCTCACCTCACACTTCCCATTGATGCAGACCCCTTGATAGATCCTGTCCTTGCAGGAGGTACCATCCTGTGCTCGGGCCATCAGCTGCCTCTCTCCACTGCGGGTGGTGCACTGGAGGTCACACGGCTTGTTGGAGATACTGGTGTAGTCATCTGGAGGGACAGGGGCAGAGGGTCACCAGGCAGGTCAAGGTGCTCAGAGATGGGCAGCGAGGAAAGGGACCTTCCCCTTATCTACACTGATGGTTTGATGTCACCTTGGATGTTCCTGCTACTTGAAATGGGACCCCAAGGCCACAGATTTTGTAGCAGTGAAGGCGTCAGGGTATGAGGCTGCACTGGGGACTGTACCAAGCAGAAATACTTCTTGCTGGCAAACCCTCTTCCTTGCCATTCCTCTCCCCTTTGTGGTGCTCTCACTCTGCCAGACATGGGAATGTGCATCAGCAGATCCCAGGCCACACAAGAGCAAGAAATAGCTGTTAAGAGGGGCACTGACTGTGTAAGGCTGTGGACAGTTATGTTCTGTTCAGCTGAGCAGCTGGAGGTGCAGAAATTCCATGTCTCCTTGGCAGCTACTGGAAAAACAGGTGAGTTCAGAAACAAGGTAATATTCTAGGTGAACTCAGTCTGGGCCTCAGGGGACAACTGGACATCCGTGTGGAGTCATCTGCCTCGCCTGTGCAGAGAATGGATGAGCATCCTGTTCAGAACAACCCAGCAGAGCCAGAAGCATCCACCCCTTGTCGCCTAGGCCTTTACCCTTCTGTGCCTGAGAAGATCCTGAGGGTGTTTTTTTACCCTCATCCTTGTGTGAAGCTGTGAAGACCCACCTGGATAGAGGGGCATCCAGTGGTAGTAACGCTTCCCAAAGGCTTTGGCATTGAAACTGGAGCACTGCTGCTGCTTGAAGCTCGCTGTGTTGGCTGGGCAGGGCTATGGAGGGAATAAATCCAATCAAAAAGCTCCCTATCTCGCAGCCATGGTTTTGACAGCTGCTTCTCCCTGCTGCATCCTTGCAGGATGAAAATGCCCCGTTCACCCTGGAAGGAATTGGTGATGGACTTGGAGGTGCCCTAACACAGGCAGAAAGGCCAGGCCTTCATCGCCAAGGTCCTCTCAGACAGCTGCATTTAACAGCCCTGCAAACATTCCTTCCAGCAAAGGGAAAGGCGTGCTGGAAAAACTTCACCCCTCCCCTCACTCCCCAACAAATATGTTTTTACATCCTTTTCCCCTATCTCCCAGTCCCAGAGAGTAGAGCCCATCTCCCACATCCTTAAAGGCACCCCCTCCACCAGCCCAGGGGTGGATCGTATCCCTTGTCTCGGCCCCTCTGAGGGACCAGTCCCACGCCGAGTGCTGGTGCTTTTGCAGCTCCAAGTGGGACCCCCTGAATCCCACACCCCGCAGTGAGGACCAGTCAGAACTGGAAGTGGTTCTCACCTGCTGCTGGCACAGTTGGTAGTGCTTGGCTTGACCAACACACATGGTGCTGTTTGTTCCCTGGGGCATCTGGAGCCTGCAAAGCAGAAATTACCGGATGTGACCTGGAGGTCTGGGAAGTACCAAGGTACTGAGGATGACGGAGGAGTTTGGCCTGACTTCAGTGGGAGAAACAAGGTGTTTTACCAGAGCAGAGCTTTCTGGATCTAGACTGGCCAACACCTCCTCTGAAACATATCTTCAGTGCTTTTAGGTGGGCTGTGATTTTAGGCTGCTCTCGTTTTGGAGCAGGTTGAGCAAATGAGCAGCAACTGCAGTACTGCCACCCCTGTGTCCCTTCACCTCTGAGCTCCAAAAGGGCTGATGTGACCAAAGGACAACAGAACCTGATCACTCCCATGAAAAAGCCCAGGATTTGCAGTGCCTGGGGGAGCTGGTTTCTGAATTCACTATACAGAGCGATGGTGCCTCTCATGGGGACTGGCCACCCTAAAGGATTGTCAGGGAAGGCTCAGTGCAGGTGATGGACCAAAACCACAGGAATTTCTCAACACGATGCTTTAGCTCTGGCCAGCGTGAGTTACGCAGGAGATACTACACTGATGCAAAGGCAGAAAAAATTCTTGAAAGATGCTAAGATGTATGGAGAATGGCTGAGACAACAGATTAAGGCAATGCAGTAATGATCTGCAAAATGATTAAGGCAATGTGTTAACAGCACTGGGAACTTAGGATGCACTTAGGATACAAGGAACACCGTAAACATATTCAAGCTGGAGGCACTGCACCTGTCTCTCCAGAGCAATGCTTTACATGACGCAGGCAGAGCCCAGATTTGCACCAAAAGGCCTGAAAAGTGCCATGCCTTTCAGAAGCAGATGCTGCCTGCAGACTCAGGCAGAAATTGTTTTGTGGCAATACCTGGCTCACACTTAAGCTGTTCACTTTAGAGCTGCAGAAACCTTTGGGTTGAGTTTTATGACAGGATTTCTCTTTTTTTTAATTCAGATTTGATCCCTGGAGTAAAACACCATAGCAAAGCCTTCCCTGCCCAGCTCTGGAGTCAAGGATAGAGCTGGTGCCAGATGGAGAGAAAAATCTCTTTTCTGGCAGCAGGCAGAGGGCAGAAGGGCTGCTCTGGCTGTGGAGGGTGTGGGACAGCCCCAAGCTCCCTCCCCACGCTCAGTTTCCCACTGCTTTCACGGGGTGCTGAAGACGGGGACAGAAGCAGAGACATCCTGGGAGGCCACATCCAGAGGGAAGGTCCTGCAGCACATCTGGACCCTCACCATGCTTCCAGCCAGCCCACATAAAAGAAGTTTTCAGCTGCAGGAAGGAGGGCAGGTCGGGGGCCCTGGTCTGAGCTTCCTCTGCTCAGGAGTGCATTCACGCAGAAGGGAAAGCTGGCTGTGCTGCAGGACACCAGCTCTCATTAACATCTCAGGAGCCTGGAGCAGCAGGTTACAGAGCTGCTGAAGGAGAAGGAGGAGGAGGAGGGGGGTTTGGTGGCAAGGTGGCCTGGAGGGGACAGTGGGAGTTCAGGCAGCTGAAGTTCTCCAGCTCTCCCCACTCCCACAAACCCAGTTCGATTGATATCAGAACCGTAGCAGCTGTAGGGGAAAATTGGAGATGCTATCAGGTGACAGCCAGAAAAATGACAGAGGGGAAAAAACTTGCCAGTTCTGCAGGGAATAGAGGGGAAATTGCTGAGATGTGGCTGAGCTGGCTGCTGCCAGCAATAAATCAAGTCCCCATAAGGTGTATGGGAATATGTAACCACATCCTTAGCACAGGAATTGGCCACAAATCAGGGTTAGGTTGGTCAGAGCGGCCACGGTAATTAGGGTTTGTGAAGTCAAAGGGGAGAGAAATAGAGGCAGCCTCCTCCAGCTCACAACCCTGTCATCTTCAGGACTCTAAGAGAGGACCAACCCCATCATATAAGTCAAACTGAGTGGGTGATGTGTTCAGGGGGCTGTCACCTGCCCCACTGAGGCATCCTCCTGTCACCCTTCCCCACCACTGCCTATCACCCCCCACTCCACAGACAACAGCTGCCTTCCTTTCCCAGAGGCTGCAGAGGAGGAAAAGGCTAACCCTGCAAACCCAGGAGGCTCAGCCCCAAAACACAGGTGTGGGGCACTCCACTTCCCTTCTGCCACCTGAGACCTGCTCACGGCGGGGACACAACTCACCTCTGTCGCAAGCAGTGCCTCTCCCGGGACATCACACCCCCTCCACAGGACCGGGAGCAGGTGGACCAGGAGCTCCACTCTCCCCACCACTTGGTGACTTCTTCATCCCAGGCGCCAGCTCCATCTGCTGCCTCACTACTGTCCTGACAGAAACAGGGCATGGTTAGCTGGAGAACCTGGCTCCTCACCCCCAGGATGTCCAGTCACTTGGATGCCTTCTAAATGGGCAGCACTGGGACAAACGTGCCAGGATCCAGGTCCTGTGGGGCCACACCAGGATCACGTGCCTCGAAATTCAACTTCCCTCCAAGACTGAGTTATGCGTGGGAAGCAGGATGCCTGGGGATCGCACAATGTAGACAAGGGCTGTCAGGCTGGACGTGTGTGGCAGTGACAGCAGCTGCAGCCTGGCCCCACAGCATTGCCCAGGTGAGGCAGAGCAGCAGAGCACAGCTCACACCTGGGTCAGGAGAGAAGAGGAAGAGCTGCGGTGCTCGGCCGTGCAGGGAAGCTGGGAGTACATGGCTGTCACTCGTTGGAGCTGCATTTCAAGGCATACCCTTCCCTTTGTGACCAAAGCAGCTCAGATCCAGGCTCCTCATCCCCAAACCTCACCAAGAAATTTTCAAGAGGGCTGCAGAACCAGAGTGCCCCAAGTGCCATTGTCCCCTCTCCCCATGCACCCCACCATGCTCAGAGGAGGAATGCTCCCTCTCCCAGCACACCTTGCTGGGGCTCAGCCTTCAGATTTGGCAAACCTGAGCTCTTCTGGCCCCAGTGTGTTCATTGCAGCAGGCTGCTGTTGGCTGTGCCTCCACAATTCCCAGCAGGTAAGCAATTCTGTGGTTTAGCTATTTTTTTTTCCTGGCAATATTTTCCTGCTTAGTGTCTGATGGTCTGAAAGCTCCCAGGGACTTTGGCAAACTCGCCTGTGCAGGAACTAATCTGCTGTTTACTGAAACACAGCTGTGAGTAGTGTTAAATGCAGCCATGGATTTAACATAGGAGAGCGACTGGAAGGTATTTATTCAGCTGAAAATGCCGAGTGTTTAAATATTAATAGAGGAAAATTAATAATTAGTGTATGTGTGGAGTGTGCTGTGTTAAAGCAGGAGCTTGGGGAAGCTGTACCAGTGCTACCGTTAGCAAAACACGCTGGTTTGTGGTAGCGGCTGATGGTCCTGCTGTAAACAACCCCGCTGCAAAGCAGAACTGATGGATGTGAGAGAAAGCTCTGCAGGGTTTGCTCACGACTAAATGTGCTCTGCTCACTATTTGGGTTGACTGTCTCTTGACTTTGTGCTCTTTCGTGGTGTAATAAAGCCAAAGTGCTCTTCATCTTGTTGGGTAATTCCTGCCTGAGAACTTGTGTTTCCTCAGTGCCTGCCAACAGAACAGCCTCTGGGCAGAGGAGATGCAGCTGGTTGATGCAAATGTTTTTAAGTTGTAACTTAAATGGTTGAAATGTGCACTGTGCCTCTTCTTGATAGCCAGAGCACATTGGAAGAAACCTGCTGCAAGAAGAGCACCGTGTTGACCTGATGCCTTGCTCTCTAGTGCTTGCAGTAGTTCTTTCAAAAACAATACAACAAAACTCTTCGTTGTACTCAGATGTTCTGGCTGAAGCTGACTTGCCTGACAGGGACCAAATGCTGTGGCCAGCAGCTGAGTTGCTCATTAGGAAAATGAAATTAAAAGAAACAGACGTGTTTTCAAAAATACCTTTTTCTGTTCTCCCAAGCTACCATCTCAACCAATTTTCTACGAGAATTTTTGTCTCCCTCTATATTATCAGACTTTAAATGGAAATTCTAACTATGCAGCTTCCACATTTACAAAGGAAAGAAACCAAAGGTCTCTCAATGTAAGGCATTTTCAGCTAAAATCTTTCCCTGACCCCTCCTGTGCTTCTTTGTGATAAACATTTCAAGGCTGTGGAGGAAGAGCCCTTCACAACTGTCAGGAAGGAGAATTCCAATGATTTACCTGGTGTCTGTGCAGAGAGCTCAGCACAAAACCAATTCTCCCATAGCTGGGGGAATAACCAAAGCTGGTGTCTGGTAATTCCCCCAGTAGTCACATGAGGCACACGGACTGCCTGGAGGGAAGGCATGGAGACCAAAAGCTACAGTATTTACATAGCTTTCCCCCAGGTGGCAATAAAAATCTGTGTAGCTGTAACCCTCAAGATAGTCCTGCTCTGGGGATCTTGTCATCCAAGTGGGTGAAACGGGGCAGAAGGGAAGTGAAATAGTCTGTTCTGTCCATCTACCCCCAGATATCAAACAGGGTTTGCATATTTGGAGTAGTGCAAAGTTGCAGGCTCCTTTTCAGGGTTACTGTTCCTGGGGTGTTTTGCCTGGACGCAAGGAGACCTGGCTGGCGTGAGGTGGCAGAGCCGAGGTTTGGGGAAGATCAGCATCCCTGCCTTTGTCTGCCTCTTTCTTAGGGATAGAGTAGGATACATCTCTGCACTGCGCCTCTCGGGAATGACAGGAGCCCAGATGAAGATTTATTGAAAGATGCTAGTCAGAGGGACTTGTCCTTTTAATAAAATGTGTTCCCCTACATCCACAAGCCCTGTTCCTGCTTCCTCTCTGTGCTGGAAGAATCAATCACTTTTTAAGTAGATTGATTTGGCTCTCAGGTTTTCCATGACCAAGCTCCCTTGCCAGACCTTGCCTAGGAGCATTTATTTCCTTGTGTAAGCAAGGACAATGCTGAGCTGTTCCCTTGGCCATGTCCCTTCCAGCACAACTGCATCCGACTCCTAGGCCTGGTGACATGGAGTGGGAACTTCAGGTACTCAGAGCAGGGGCAGCTGGTTCCAATCTGTGCTGAATTTCTTCTATTGTCAGAGATAACTCTGCATTGACTACGACATACAAATGGTTCTTGTTTTTAATTGGAGATATTTGCACCTTCCAAATGCCCAGATAATAAATTAAGGACTGTGGGAAAGACTCCAGATTAGATTAATTCCTAGCTTCAGTTTCCCAAGCCTGTGGACAAATCCCAAGAATGAATTCTGGAGGAGTGAATACCCATCCCCACCTACTCCTCACAGAGAGAGAAATCAGAGGGGTTTCCCAACAACTCTTTTGCACTGCCCTGGTTATGGGAGATGTTGGAGCTGCTCTAATTTGCAGCCTGCTGCAGAATAATGGAAAAGGAGCAGGCTGGAAACACCAGAGCAGGAGATGCACATGAGTGTCTTTATAAAGCTTTATAAAGCTGGCTCTGCTTGGGCTTGGCCGAGTGCTCTGCCTAAAGGAGGTAAGAGGGTCAAGTATGAGTCCTTAGGTGATGAGAATTTCCATCCGTAGGAAAGACAGACCATATTCCAGCTCAGCCAGGTGCTCTCCACAAGAATTCCCCCTGAGGAGCTTGTGGTTTGGCACCTGGTGGTTACAGAGCTGCAGCTCTTCCTCTCTGAGGCTAACCAAGGAATTCCTGTGCCTCCACACCTAGACTGGAGGCCGTGCCATGGAGGAGGTGAGGGCTGCCCTCCTGTCCCCTCGCCAGGGTAGCAGAGCTTTGAACTCCAACCCACAGGGAACGTTTCTGGGACAAAATGCCTGTGTCCAGATTTGCCAGTACCAAAGACAGAAACATTGCTCTCTTAAGTCAGCGTCACTGAAAGCTCCTTCTGTGTAAGTGAAGGCCCAGCAGCTGCTTCCACTCTCCCCCCTGCCAAACAAAGGCTGCCACAAGCAAAATGCATCAGCCCTGCACTGAAGGGTGGGCCTGGACTGACATCCTATCGGATTTCCAGGCAGCCTTTCTGAAGGGTTGAAAGGGATAAAATAAATTCTCTGCTGACTCTCTGTCATGCTCTGGATCAGCTCTGAGCTTTGCTGGGTTCCCCAAAACTCTGGGAATATCTGAAATTACTGTGTCGGTGGCCCACTGTCCTGTGTTGCTTAATGTTGTGCCTAATCTTGAGATTCATTAGAGCCTGGCTCCTGGAAAAAAAGCTGTCTGGGAAGAGAGACCACAAACATGCCTCCTTAATAGAGGAGCTGGGGGGGAGGCTCTCGCTGCAGCCTTGAGGGCTGGCCCACCACTGAAGGGCACAGTAGCTGTCGTAAAATGTTCTGCTGAAGCCTGTCTGAGTGTGTAAGACAACTTGAAACAGCAGCTGAAAATGAAATAAATTCTTCCCAGGCCTTTTCCGAGGCCATTAACTTCATGTCCTCTACCAAAAATTTCCATGATCCCTTTACTTAAGGGCTTCTCTCCACAGCAAACCACACCACTTACTGAAACACTAAGTAGCTTCAGATGTCTGAATGCCTGGAATGAATGGCAGATTATTATCTGGGAATGAATGACCGTGTTCGACGCCCCTGGTTTGGGTTCCCGTCTCGTTCTCTGACTAAAGCTGTGGTGATAGACTCTACCACAGCCCTGAGAAAAAACAATAGCAGTTGCAATCATGCCCTGATGTTTTACAAAAGAATTGGTATTTGTATAAAGCTATTTCTCATCCTGTCATTGTTTTATCCTATCCTATAGTTTGTGTGAGAGCTTCAATGCTGGAAGCAGACACAAACCCAAATTTTCCCTGGAAAAGCTGAAACAAGTTATCTGAGGAGTTTTTCATAGGGGAAGGTATCCTGAGGTAAAACAAGCAACACATAATAACTTTTAAGGGATCAGGAAGAACAGTAATCTGGGGGAAAATGGCAATTTGTTAAAGATGTGAAATTGCAGCAGATAAGTAACAGAAATCTGGACATATAATAGGCCACAGCTGAAAAGCAAATTAGAAAACCAGTGAACAGGAGCCAGTGGAGAACTACCAAATTCTGTTCATAATCCTGCCATGGCAAAGTTCACAGGCAAGTGCTGCACATCATTACAAAATCCTTGATCCAAGTCAGTTAGGTCATTCCCTGCAAGCGGGATAACGCACTTATCCCGGGGCAAGGCAGTAGAAAGGATGGAAAACTGTGAAGGGGGAGAAGGGAGTAACAGGCGATGTACACGAAAGACATGTGTATCATCAGGTTTTTCAGAGGCATTCAATTCATTTAGGGAGGAATCGGCTTGCCCAAACGATGGATTGAGGCTTTCTGACACTCTTCGTATAACGTTTTATACAACAGGAACCACAGGATAATCCCCCAATGAGCATTTTGTGCGCTGCCTTGCACCAGAGATAGACAAGAATCAATAGCAGCAATCAGGACAATTTGGCACCACGTAATCTGTGATCAGATTGCTCCTTGGGGATCTCCCGGAGAAAGGGAGACTTCAGGGCAGAGCTGGACACAGAACTGGTGTGCATTTGTCCCGGGGAGCCCTCCTCCCACCCGGGGATGCCCTTATCTTAGGTGTTGTACAAACACAGCTGCTGGGGGCAGGGAGACCCACGAGCAGCCAAGGCTTGTGCACACACGTTGATGGAGGAGTCCGTCCAGGTCAGTCCCGAATGAAGGACTTCACATCTGTTTAGCCTGACCCGGCTTGCTCTGCCTGACACTTCTGACTTAGCCCTGCGGTTCAGGGGTAAACAGCGCAGGCAGCGGCTGTGCGGGAAGGTTAAAACAAAGTGGAAGTGAGACACTTGAGACGCTGCTGCTCCTCAAACCTGGGTTATCCCCAGTAAAGCTGCAGGGTCTGGTCTTCTCTGTGTCTAAGATGGCTCATGTGAGATTGCTTTATCCCAGCCATGAGTCTGGGGGTGGGAAACACAACCCAAAACCCTCTTCCTTTAGCAGAGCAGAATTCCTTAGGCAGCAAAGAAATCCGGCCGGGTGAGGCACAATGCAGGCAGTGACCCGTGAAGGCAGGGGCACCGCCGGCGCCCCGGGAAGCCGGGATTTCTGCCAGCCCTGCACGGGAATGGGGGCGATTTGCCCCGGCTGGGCCTCGGGAAGGAGACGGGGATGGGCACAGAGGTTTCGGTGTTGCTGTGAAACAAGTGCCACAGGAGGAGGGCCAGGCTGAGGGGGTCCTTTGGGGAGGAGAGCAGGGATGAAGGGAGCGCGGGGCTCTGATGCCTGGACATGCACCCCATGGTTATTGGGAAAGCAGCTGCCTAAAGCCATGTCCGGGGTGGCGGGAGGGACGGGGAAGGGGAAAATCTGTTTCCAGTTCCAAACTAGAGCCAACCCACTGCTAGAGATAAATGTGGAGGGATGAACGTGGTGGGCAGCTTTGGGCGAACCCCCAACGAGGGAAAAGCACTGCTCCCCCGTGGTCCATCTGGTGATGCTGGGAACCCTCTTCACGCATCCTCACACCCCCATCAGCCTTTTGTTAGTGCCAGGCACGGCGAGCGGGCAAAGCCTGGTCCTCGGTCAGTTTGGGGGAGAGGCGACAAAACCCCCTTCCCAAGCAGCTCATCAGCGAGGGAGGGAAGCGGGGGGATCCCGAAGTCCAGGAACCTGAAACCTGCGGGGAAGGGCGAGGGGCCGCGGGTCGGACGCGCTCTCCCTCCGTGCCCCGCCGCGGCTCCCCGACGGGAGGGAAGAAGGGAAGGAAGGCAGGAGGGAGGGAGCGAGCGGGGGGAGGCTCGGCCGCCGCCGCTTACCTTATCGCCGAGGGGGGCGGCGGCGCGGAGGAGGAGGAGGAAGAGG
>WBMZ01006076.1:0-60132 GCA_013400975.1 Atrichornis clamosus
CGGCAGCGCCGCGGCCGGGCCGCGTGTGCGGGGGGTGCGGGCAGAGCCCTCACCGCGGGGAGAGGGGGATCAGCCCCGCGGGGCAGCCCCGGAGGCCGCGGCGGCGCTGCGGCCGAAGCCGGAGCTGCCCGAGGGGATGCCGCGCTCGCTACGGAGCGGCGGGTGGCGGCCGTGGGGCGAACCGTGGTCGTCGGGCCAGTCCCGGGCATTGGGGGAAGATCGGCCGTGGGACGAATCCTGGCCGTGGGGTGAACCGTGGCCCTGGAGTGAACCCCGGCCCTGGAGTGAACCCCGGCCCTGAGGTGAACCTCAGCCGTGGGACGAATCCCAGCCGTGGAATGAACCCCAGTCGAGGGGCAAATCCATGTCATGGGGCAGATCCGGCCATGGGGTGAATCCCGGCCGTGGGGCAAATCCCAGCCATGGGGTGAATGTCGGCCGTGGAGCAAATCCTGGCCATGGGGTGAATCCCAGCCCATGGGGTGAATCCTGTCCACAGGGTAAATTCTGAATATGGGGCAAATCCCAGCCTTGGGGTGAACCTCAGCTGTGGGATGAATCCCAGCCATGGGGTGAGTCATGGCAGTAGGGCGATGCTCAGCCATGGGTCATATCCCAGCCACAGGGCGAGCACTTGTCCCCAGTCCCCTTCACGTGCCATGGTGGGACCCTGGCCTGGAGCTGTGGGTGACCCCCAGCAGGTTGGCGAGGGTGTGTTTGAGGTATTTTGGGGGTTAGGGTGTTTTTGGGGAGACACGTCTCACCGTCTTTTCCCAGTGGTTTCATTGTGGTCCACAGCAGTTCTGTAGGAGGAAGATGACAAGAATATCACCTGCAACAAAACCTGGGCTGCCAACCCAGGCAGTGGTGCTTGCAAATGAAAGTACACACCTAAACACCGAGTTTCTGTCACAGTTTGGGGCTTGCTTTTTAAACTGAAGTGCTCCTGGTAAATATAGTGGAGGGCTCTGTTGGTCCCAGCCACACCACGTTTAATCTGACCTTCTGGAAATCTTTAGACCAGTGGATTTTATCGGGCCATTTTGGAAACTTTGAATAGGCTCAGTATTTGTTTTGGGGAGGTACAACTTCTCCTGAGCTGGCATGCTGATAAGGATTTTAGATGGCCTTGGTTATTAAGCTGGGCATTTGCTACAATTAAATCCACACCTGTGCCCTCCCCTCTCTGTGACGCTCCCCACAACCCAAAACTAACCTAGAGGGGCAAACACCCACCCTGAATTCGCTTATGGTGTACAGACATGACTGATAGTCAAAGTGATGTTAATGTGTTTATTTTTAAAAAGAAAAAAATAGCACATTATTCCTAACAACAGCGTGACACAACCCAAGGAATTCCTAGAAGCTGCATCCCAGTTTGGAGGGCCAGAGAGCTCTTGTGAAGGCGGAGCATGGCCTTCACAAAGACAGCACTGCCAGTGACTTTATTTCTGTGTTCTCCCTATGAGAAACAGGAAAATTAGTACTGCCAAACGTCCCTTTTCCCAAACTCAGCGCAGCTTGGGCATGTCCACGTGCTGGTGGTGCCTCACAACAGATCCAGGCTGGCTGGACATCGAGGTTTGCTTTGCCCCGCGTGCAAGCGCCGCAGCCTGACCTGACGTCCTGGACGTAGCCCTTCTCCCTGGCTTGCTGCCCTCCACACAGAGTGTAGTATTTCCAGCTTAATTTTATAATTTTGCTCCAGAGCAGATGGGTAGCATGCACTGCTGACATCTCGCTGCTCCATGCTTTGGAATAACAACCCGCAGGATCTTGTTGGTTCACACAAACATAACTTGTGTTTGAGCTCCAGCTCGGGCATTAAATCTCCTCCAGAGGTGACCGAAGGTGCCTGTTGGGCTTCATGGAACGATGGGAATTCTGCAGTGCTCTGCTGTCTGCTAAACAAATCCCGTTAAACACTTTCAGTTTTGTTCCCTTCTTACTATTAAAAGTGCTGAAGTACAGCACAGTTTAATTTATTCCCTTTTATCTTTTCTTCCTACAGGGGCCTCTTTCTCATTTAGTTTGTGTATTTAATTGAAGGGTAAAATTCAGTGTAAATGGCCAATAGGTATTGCCACGTTCCTATGCAAAATTGAGTTTTCTCCCATCCTTGGAAGGCAAGATCCTACTGTGTCAGGGGTAAGACTCCCCATCATCAGACTGTTGGGAAAACTTAGCTCGGCAGTGGCAGGAAAAAGGCAAAACTTTGCAGATCCATTTTAGTGGCTGCAGAGTTTCCCACCAGGTCTACACGGCAAACTTCTGCTGGCACAGCTCTGTCTGCGCGCGCGGTGACGAAGTGTGACCCGTGACTGACAGAGCTGCGCCAGCAGAAGTCCCAGCTGCAGGAGCAGTTATCTGCAGAAGTGCACTTTTACTGATAGAGCTTGTTTTCATTTTCTAAGGGGTGTTTTTCCCTATCCTGATAGCAGCACCGCTTCCAGGGATGTAGCGTGCTCAGGCAGTTATTTGCCTGCCTTGGAAGGGAAGGGACAGCTGCTCCAGGTGTATTTGCTGTGTGTGGCTCTCCTCTTCCCATCCAGCATCTGTAGGAGCTCCACCACGTTCGTTTGCAGTGGGAATTCTCTTGTGGAAGTAAGTGATGTTAGGGCTGTTTTCTTTCCATCCAAAGGTGTTGGTAAAACTTGCATTTCATTTGATAAACTGGCATTATTTTGTTGTTTTCCATTAATAACCTTGGTTTTGCGAGACCAAGTTTAGTTTTCACACCAGTCTTAGGAGAAATAAGCCAGAATTTGATCCCAGGGTGTGTGTGGACTCTGGTAGGAAAATGAAAAGGCACCTGTGGAGAAAAACTAATTCATTTCCACACTGGTTAAGTCTCTACTTAATTTAAAACTAAAACACCTGGAATTAAAACTTACAGTTAGGTAGATCAGAGCAGTCACTGACTTTTTTTTTCAACTCCATGTGCACAAATGGCGATATGTATTTCTTTTATTTTAAGTGGTAAAAATATGCATCAGTAATGTGCATAATTTCTAAGCAAAAAGTCTTGAACCATCTCCAAAAAGTTCTGCTTCTATCAGCTGTAATCTGCTGGACACTTTTGGGTTACTTGGGTTTAAAAAGGGAGACAAATCCAACTAAGTGCTTACTTTTTACTTGCTTTTACTGTTTATTGGAAAGAGCTTTAGGGATGCCAAAAGGGCACTCGAGGCATGGGATGTAGCCCGATTTGCAGACAACTGAGAAAGCAAAAGTAACAGTGGAGCTCAGTTTTTTGGGAGCATAAGATGGCATTTGTGAAAACTTAAAAAAAATAAGTTAAAATATGTGTTAGGCATATTTAGATTCAGGAGGATTTGCTGTGGATTTAGTGCTTTAGAGCATTAAATGCTAAGCCTCTTGTAATAATTTTTTTTGTCCAGATTCTGTGGTTCTCTTGATGACAGGCTGTAATCAAGGCTTGGGTTACAGTGACAGTGTGGTGTAACTTCACTTTTGATTAATTCTTTGGGTTCCAGTGATTTGGCTGTGCAGCTTCTCCATCTCATCTGTAATGATTAAAAAAAAAAAAAGAGGCATTTCTTTATCAAGATCCTTAGGTGGTGACAATATTTCTGGAATTCTGCTGCTTTCCTTCCCCATCTTAAAAGACTTGTATGCACCTCAAGGCTGTGTCAGGAAACTTCCCACCACTACAGCACCCCACAAAGATCAACGTTTCTGTCAGGAAATGGCAAAAAGACTTAATATGCACAGGATTTACTGGATCCATTTGTGCCTTCAGATCTCGGAGCAGGACGCCGAGAGCACCGTGTAAGGCCTTTAGCTGAACATGCTGACTGGCTTTGTTGGCAGCTTAGTAAATTCAGAGGGGCTACGTGACACTTACCTCTAATGGCAAGGTACTGGGCCTGACTTGGGGTCTGTTATTTGGGAGAAAATTCCTCTCTGAGAGTTGAAAATGAGAAAAAAAATCCACCCCCCCAAAAAAAAACCCCAAACCACAAAACTGAAGTTACTCTAAATGAAAAGAGAGCAGTGGAAGAAAATCTTTTTGGAATCCTGTTCAGAAAAACAACTTTTGGAGTCTCTTGGGCATCTCCCTACAGAGATAAAACTTTAGGAATGTTCAGACACCACCAGAAAGGGATTTGACAGGTGGTCATTGCAGATAGACTTAAAGATAGAACACCATGTAGTGCATTTCTGCCTACAAGAAACACATTTTATCCCTTTCAAGGGGAGACGTTAAACCAGCACTTACAGAATGGCTCCAAGATGAAGAAAAAGCAGCTTCAAGCAATTGTAGCTACAAGTCAGGTGCAGTCAGCAAGCACAGGGATTTTGGGAGCTGCATCCAGGCAGCCCCAAGAGCCAAGGAACAGGACAGAAATCCATTGAGCTGTTGAGTGTCTTGCACACGAGTAATTTAACTACAGCTTGTAACCTGCGTGTGTAAACACAGAGCAGATAAGGTCGTGTGTGTTCACCCCTACTCTGGCATTTCCTGATGTAAATGATTAATGGTGTTTATGACTGCTCAGCACCGTTTATGCTCAGCATTTACCTGCCTGGTGTATTGTCTTCCCCATTCTGCTTCCCTGTGGAGGAACTGGGTGTTTTCTCTGAGAAAGATAGAAAAAATGTGAATAAAAGGGCCATGGCACTCCAAATGCAGACTTTCAGGATATGAAGGCTGGGATATAAGTGCATATTCTAAAATAAAATGAACCCTTCAGCAGGATTTTAGTTTTGGGCTCCCCCCCGTTTGCAGCTTGCGGGTTGGGAAATTTTAGACATGAAAGGACAAATCCTTCAGAGCACCCTGCCATCATCCATTCTGCTGTTGTGAATCAGGATTATTCCTTACCCTAAACAAAGCATAAAGGGAAACCTCTTGTGCCTTCAGCTAGGAGTAGCTGGAATTTTTATGGCTGGGAAACTACCGGAGGCAGCTCTTCTACCGTGGGCCTCTCCCCTTCCAAGTTATGCACCCACCTGTAGTCTCCCAGAGGCTGTGTTGGAAATGGGAATGCGAACCAAAGCTCCTGATGAAGTGTCTTTTATCCTGGCCACCAGTCCTTCCACAATTACTACTGCAAGTCAACAGCTCCCCAGACTGCTACTTCCAAGTGCCTGGAAGTAAAGACCCAATTAAACATCTTACTTTTTTTTAAGGCAAAAAATATTCCTGGGCTGAGGCAGCTCCGCAAGCTGCAGGAGAAGGAGGAATGTTTAGCCTTGTGTTGCTCTGAGAGGGACCCTCCTCTTTGCTTTGGTGTCAAACATAATTTTTTAGTTCATCAGATTTCACAAGTACAAAGAGAAGTACAAAACCCATAAGCTTTTGGTCAAGCTGTTAATAATAATCAGGATTTGTGGATGGTGCTCAAGTTGGCTGTTTACCCTTTAGGGCAACTGAATGAATGGTTCGGGTAGTTTTCCCCTCGCTTTTCAGGAATGCTTCCATCTGAGTGAACATCTTTGTGCCTTCTAATCACAAATTAGTTTTGCTTTTTTTTCTTTCTTCCTAAGAAATCAATCTAAAGGCCCTCTCAAAAGGCTCTGGATTTCAGTACTGTCTAGAGAGAGTGTTGAAAACTTCCCTCTGCAGATTTGTAGCTCTTTTTTTTCCACATGATACTCCCAGGAAAACTGAGAAAGGGGGGAAAGCAGAAAACATACTTTGTGTGCTTTGCTGGATGTCACCATCCCGTGTGATATCACAAGGGACGTGTATATCCCACAAAAAAGAAGTCCTTTATCCCGAGTCAGTCTCCACACATGGAGAATATCCTTTGCTCTTTGCACTTCCCCTATAGCTTAAAATTCAATTTGTATTTATTGTGTTAAATTAATTTACAACAGGCCCTGGAAGTGGGAAAGAGCTAGCACAGGATGAATGATTGCCCAGCCAAAATTTCCACTTGTGAACGCCTTTCCTCTAATCCCTTTTTGTTGTGGAAGGTTAAGAAAGCAAAAGGAAAGCAGGGCCAGATGACTTCTCACATACCAGAACACAGTCCCAGGTGCCAGGAATAGCTGGGTTCACGTTTTTTCCTCCATCCAAATCACATCTTGCCACTGGGAGCAGGTCAATCTCCAGGCACATGTTTGTACCTGTGCAGTGAGCTTCTTCCTTCTCCTCCTCTGTCTGGAGCAAGAGACTGTGAAGAAGTGGAGTTCAGAGAAATTAGGAATATTTTGAGTGGATAAGAAAAGCACATCTACTGAGTATTTTGAGACCTGTGGATAGACCATGAGGTTTGAAACGAGTCTTGTGTGGAACTCTGCCTACTCTAGCAACTACCAGGTGCTTCCCATGCAGGTAAAGGGGGAAAATTTTGGTTTTAAGTTGTTGGCCATTTATTTCATGGCAGCTGCAGGTCTGAACAAAACAACCTTGGACGTGGGGAGTTGAGTATAACTCACAAGTATTTTCTGCTTGGAAAATTACGTGGTTTAAAACCTCAGGCTGTCGACAAGGCTTCAGCATTCCTGAATCCATACCTGCCTCTTGCATGTACCCACTGGTCTGTGCTCTTGCTTTATACTCCATATCTGTAAAGCAGAGAAGGTAGGACCAGGGCTTTGGACTCCATTTCTCTTAACTTCCTTTCACACAACTCTGTAATTAACTTCTCATGTGCCAGTATGTTAAAAAATACCAGAAAGCCAACCTGTTTGAAAAACTACAGCAAAACTTGCCAAAGGTGTTCCCTGGCTTTAGGTGAAATCCCTTCAGGTGGCTGAACAGAGGAACCCACACAAGTTCAGCCTCTTCTGGAGCAGGTTGCCCAGAGAAGCTGTGGCTGCCCCATCCCTGGAAGTGTTCGAGGCCAGGCTGAACAGGGCTTGGAGCAACCTGGGATAGTGGAAGGTGTTCCTGCACTTGGTAGAAGGATGGGACTGGATGGGCCTAAAGGTGCCTTCCAATCCAAACCATTTTGGGATTCCATGTGGAAGTTAAAGTATGGTATAAATGCTCATGGGAAAGAGTGGGATAATCAGATACAGAAGCAACTGAACTATCTTTCAGTATTCAAATAATATGCTTTGCTCAGGCTATTAGGCAAACTTCTCTACTTCTGTGATTAAAATGCAAAGTATATTTAAATATGCCCTATGGAGGACAGGGTTTATGCCTGTAAACTGCTTTTTTTTTTTTTAACAGATCCCCTTCTCTCTTCCGAGCATACAAGCCCAGCTACTCTGAGCACTAGTGCAGCATCCTGTGGCCTGTTCAAACTGAAAAGGCTCCTTTATTGTGCCAGTGATTGCAAAACAGTTTCCACTATCGGTCTGTACTTTTTCCTTTGGCTTTTTTTCTTCTTTTCTCCTCCTTTCTTCTAAAATATTGAGCTTCAAGTCATCCAGACCTACCTGTGGTTGAACAAGGCAGGCCTTGTAACTTTAAAGCTGTCTGAAGTGAGTTCTATGGTGGCAGATTTCTTTGGTTTGTACAGGGAGAGCAGCTGAAGTGTTGCTGGGCTTCACTTATTTTGTGGAAGTCAGCCTGGCAGCCTCCTGCTGAAAGGGGAAGACGACACCGTGGCCATGGAAATAATCTCGTTTCTTTTCTCCTCAAAACTTTGCTTATTGATGATTCTAGCTGTATTTTAAGGTTTATTGAGAAGACCGCTCCCCAGTTCCTGCAGCGTGCGTGGATTCATAATTCCGGTGTAGTTTTGCTCAAAGAACAGGTCGATAGCTGACTTCTCTCCAGGTATCGATCCTGAGGAGTTGAATGAGACACGGTGTTGGCTCAGGAACCTGAACAGGGTCTTTATCATTTCTAGAGAGTGACTGAATTGGGTGTCAGATCAGGCCTGTCAGTAAAACAGCTCTTTCCCTCACGGCTCGGGGGGACGCTCACACACCACGGCACTTGAAGCCCACTGTTCCTACTGTTGGGAGTTTTCTGTCTCCCCAGTCCCATGGCTGTCAAACCAGCCCTAGGAAAACCTCCTGCTTTAAGTTGCAGCCCTGCACAGCTGCTTCTCTTCCATGCCCACAGCCCAGGACAGCGTTTTGTCTTGATCCGCTTCCTTCCCCAGACTCCCAGTGACTTCAGTTCCTAATCCTTTAAGCCACTCTGTCCTGGATCTCATTAGAAGGCCAGCACTCTCCAGAGGATGGAGCAGCATTGCAAATGGGTCATTTCTCTGAAACAGTGCACAGTACTTGTGTAAATAAATAAATACACTGTTTAAACGTGCCCTTTGGGGGCTTCTGATGAGATTTATTTACAGGCTGGCTGCTGGAAACTCTTCTTGCCCTGTTGTAGCCCCTTGTATGCATTTCTGGTGAGCAGGGCCTTACTTTTGGGGAGCAGCCTGCCCTTTGTTTGCCTGTAAACCAGCGCCAAGAGCTGCTCTGGCAGCAGAAAGTGTAAAAGATACCCGCAGACAAAGGCAGGTATCACTCAGTGAGCTGATGTGGATGTTCAGGAGTTGTCATGCACACAGTGAGAGGTAGCAGGCCGCTTCCAACAGAGCAGAAACTGTTCTTCGGGAGTACGGACTGAATGCCAACTAAGCGCAGCAATAAAAATCACCTATGGAATGCTGTGTAGTATTTCCATGCAGTAAATAGTTCAGCTGTTCTTCTAAGTGGGGGTGTGACACGGAGGAAGAGGAAGGGTGGAAACCTGGATATTCCTGTGCTACCTGTGATTTAAGGAAAGACTGCTTCATTTAGAGGAGATGAGGGAACAGGGGGAATAACTAGTGGGTGTATGTCAGTAGGACAATTAGCATTTCCATCAAGTGAATGCCAGTTGGCTCTGGAATTAATCAAATACAGCTTGTTCCCTCCCTTCCCACTCCTCCCCTTGGCTTTTGCTGGTTTGCTTCTATGGCTTGTCTGTGCTTCTCTAGGCTTTTATGATGTTTGTTGAAGTGATAACGTGAAGCCCCTGGGATCCCAGCACCGCTGAATTTACTGCCAGCTGCAGATTCATGGTTTCCTCTTACCTTCCCTATTCCCAACTTGAATTTCCTTGTGCTCTGTGTCAGACTTTCCTCAAAGATTGTTTCAAATCTCCTCAAACATTGTTTTTTAATTATTTTGGGGTTTTTTAATAAAAAACCCATGATGAGGCATTTATGTTTGATTCCTCGCTAATCTCTATTCCCAGTCAGGTTACTTGGAAAAAGAAACTAGAAGGAGACAGTACCTGGGATGGCAGTCTCGGGGTGCTCGTTGAACTCTTGGGAGAGAAAGTGTACACAGAGGTGGTTGGACATGTTCCTGCAGGAAAGCACCATGAAAACAACTCAGATCCAAGCAAAAGACTATCAAAATTCCCCATTCCCCAAATAGTTTACCTTAGGCTAACACATCTATACATTTCCCAGTATGGGCAGGTTTTTTTAAATCCCCTTATCATACCCTTAAACAACCACCTTATTTTCCTGATTTTCCTCCCCCCTAGAGTACTCCAAGCCAGTTTTTTTATTTGTGGGTATTGGCTGTGCTCCCCTTCTCCTTTGGGAGGCTGAAATGGGAAGACTTGTGTCACACTCTGCTAAAAGCAGAGCAGTGCAGATGAGCAGCCTTCCCTCTCCTCCCTTACAAATACATAAGTAGCTATTTAGGTAATAGATAAACAGATAAAAATGGTCCTGTTTTCCAGCCCAACTTCCCAACATTAAATAACGTGTGTGTACACACGCGCACGCTCCGGCCCCGTCAGCCAACAGGATTGTTAATTCCTGGGAGGGATCACCATATGGAAGGGGATGGACAGTCAGCTGTGCTTAGAGGAAGGAGGAGCGACTCAGGGCTGTCTGCTGGATAGTTTCCAAAATGCTTTGGCAGTTTGACTCATCCATATACAGAGGCTGGGGAAAAAAAAAAAAAAAAGGAATCCCAAAGAATGTCACTGGGCAGGAGGTGAGGACTTGGAGTTGTGCCAAACATCCCTGAACACAGGGCTGCAGCAAGATGCAGCTGCAGTTCTTTGCCATGTGCTTCCTCGTTAGACAACTCATTTATGCATTGAGGTATGAAAGAACTTAAAACATGTTATGGTCACTGTAATTTAAGAAATGCATCTTCTACCCTCTCTAGGGAAGGGACTGCTTGTCTGAAACCCAGAAACTCCTGTTCTTTGTTGCCCAAAAAACATTTCCTCATATTAAAAGCCTCTGGTGCAACCCAATAGCTCAACCTTTCCTCTTTGACATTCTTCACACTTCCAGTAGTGTTCCATTAATCCCTTTAATTTTCCAGGCTTTAAATGATAGCCAGCATGTCCCATACACAAAAACTCGCAGCAAATAAAACAGCATAAAAAAACCAAAAGTCCAAAAAGAAAAGGCAGACACAGACCTACTGCTGGAAACACAGCACCTGCCCCTGGCCCTTTTTATATCCACCTCATAGAGCTGCTTAAACTCACCTGGGACCACACCTAGGGTTCCATGTGAGCCATCCTGCC
Organism: Atrichornis clamosus; assembly: GCA_013400975.1. Lineage (NCBI taxonomy): Eukaryota > Metazoa > Chordata > Aves > Passeriformes > Menuridae > Atrichornis > Atrichornis clamosus. The sequence continues at coordinate 10,424 of WBMZ01006076.1, forward strand.
AGTCATCTCTGGATTTTTGGGGATGGATTTGGAGTTATGTTAGGAACCCCCAGAGCTTCAATATTTTTCTTACTAACGCACTGATGTTCTCATCTTCAGGTTTTTCTTAATTTACACAAAATCAGGATCATATTGTCTAAATTCACAGGGTTAGAACTGTAGCAGAGAGCGAGTTTTAGTAGCTTCAGAAGTTTTCCAAGGGGAGCCTTTAGAAGAAAAGCCTGCAAAAATTTGCAGTGATGCGCATCCAGTTTTGGGGTTAACGGATTCACGGAACTCACTGTAGCTCCCTGAAGACTGAGCAAAACCAGGTTGGGATTTCTGGATATTGTTTTAGTTCCAGGACAAGCAAAATGGGAGATGGGAACGAGAGGAGGTGGGAACCCCAGCAGAATTCATTTTTTGCCTAAAAAAAAAATTACACACAGTGGCTTTCAAGTCTTGCTCAATGTTACTGTGATGCAGAAGGAAAAAAACCCCCATGTTTGATGTAGGTTTGTTTTCCCCTTTCTGTAACTGTGGCAATGACACTGCTGCCTGTTTGACTCACCACTATTTCAAAGCAATACTAAAGTGACTAACAGCTGAAAAATGTGTGCAGCTCAGGGCTCACTTCTTTGGAAGGCCTCTGACAGTCACACATTGCTCTTAAGTTGGCTGAGCACTTCTCTTAATGAGCCATATTTCAACATAATTTAATTGGTGCCCTGCCAAGGAGCCATCCTGGAGCTTTTGGGCGGTGCCACGGGGTCATCTGTGGATGGGCAGGGGGTCACTCAGATGGTCAAACCACCATGGTTTTAAGGACTGAGCACTCACCCAAATCCTGGGTATTGGACAGCCACGTCCTGGGTCCAGCTGTGGTAGAGTATGGATCATTCTAAGATACGACAGATTAAACAAGAAGGGCAGGTGGAATAGGGCTCTTGTGGCCCTGGCAGGGGCTGTGAGGAATCTGTTCAAGTGCTCCCCACTTTTACCCAGACACTTGAAGAGTGAAGATAAATCCAGCAAAACCCAAGCACTAGAGATTGAGCACTCCCAAAACACAGTGTGTTTGTGTTGTGAAAGGCTGTTCCCGATTTTGGGGTTCTGGAATGAGGATCGAAGGATTTCAGGTCTAATCCCTTGTCCTTAAGTAACTGGTTTCATTCATGGCCCTGTGCCAGGCAGTGTGAGCCCAGAATCCTCTTATCCCATGGCTCTCCTCGCCGTATGACTTCACCTGGAAATAACAGGGGGCTATAATTAGATGTGGGGCTCACATTTGCCCCTGGAATTTCCTTGGGCATTTGTCAGGGAAGGAAGCACCAGACCTGTAACTGAGACCTTGGCAGGGCACATCCCTGACAGCTCCTGCTCCTGTGTGATGCCAGAACGCTGCTTTGGCTCTCTGCATCAGCTGGAAAAAACATTAGTACTTGACACTCATAAAGGGAAACGGGGATCTTGGTTTAGTTGGACTTGCTGAAAAACCCCTCAAGTTGTTACCTCAAATTCGAGTTATGTTGTTGTAAGAGCTTCACAGCTACTGCAGCCAGTTGTCGGAAAGACATCTGCATGAGGGAGAAGCTGCATCCTGTGGAGCAGCTGCTTTGGATTTGTATAAAATCAAAGCTTGTGGATTTTGTGTGTCTGAGGAGGAAAAGACCAGTGAACAGCAAACTCGGCTAACCTTGTGCTTTTAAACGCACACAGTCCTGCTCAGCACAACAGTCTGGGAAGGTATGGAATAAAACCTCTCCCTTTGTCCCCTGGAAAGGGGATGTTTTTTGGATGGGACATCAGAGCTCCCTTCTGCCTAGAATCAGGACAATGAGACTGGATGAATTTGGTGTGCACAGGCTCATCCTTAGATATCTGATATTTGTGTTTTGCACTAGGCTGGAGGCCTTTGTGCCCCGGAACAGTTAATGAGAACTTTACCTGAGCTCCTTTTGTGGCTTCTGGGCCATTAGGAATAAAAAGGTCTTGACTGATCCCGAGCACGAAAAAGCACAAAACACAAAAGCTGGATAGTTAATGGGAAAATGGAGCTAATTCCCCCTCAGAATGCAAGTTCAAGTCTTGTATAATTGGAGTGGAAAAGCGGGACTTTGTATGTTGAAAATAAGAGCCTTCCCTTCAATCCTTGGTTCCCTGTGCAAGCTACAGAAGGGAGCACTCCGTGTGCTTTTGCCAGGAACAGCAAAACACTCTCATCTAGTCTGCAGGTTCTGCACACAGCAAAGAACACAGTAGGTTGCGGGGGACAGACTGGGAAATCCAGAAGGTGACTGCAGAAACCCCAACTTCCTGGGAAGAAATGCTCTTTTCCATCCTGAAAGTCTGCCCAGATGTGAGCACCTGCTTGGCTCAGGCAGGCTGAGGGCAGCCCAATATTGGTTGTACATAAACTTCGGGATGTGTTGGTGCAGAGTGTCTCTCGGGGAAGTCATTTTGTGGTGGGAGGGAAACGAAGGAATGCTGTTGAGTAACAGTTGTGATGGTCTTTCAGACTAACAGGGATGCCAAAGGAAAAATATGATCCTCCAGATCCTCGCAGAATTTATACCATCATGTCAGCAGAAGAGGTGGCCAACGGAAAGAAGTCGCACTGGGCTGAATTAGAGATCTCGGGTGAGTTGACTGAGGTTTAAATTCTGGTAGTTGGTGCTCCAGGTTACACCAGATCCATGTTGTATGTGGTGGTTCCAGAGGGAAGAGGTGGTTCCTTGCTTTTCTCTTTCAGGGAGAGTGCGGAGCTTAAGTACATCGCTGTGGTCACTGACGCACCTGACTGCTCTGCACCTCAATGACAACAACCTTACTCGCATTCCACCTGATATTGCCAAGCTCCATAATCTGGTTTACCTGGATCTGTCATCCAACAAACTCAGAAGTTTACCAGCAGAACTAGGAAACATGGTGTCTCTCAGGTGAGAGGAATTATTCTAGTTAACTTCTCAAAAATCTCTGTCATGGGATCAGGAACAAGAATTTCAGTTTGGTTTCTGTGCTTGTATTTCAAATAATTCTGAAAAATTCCAGGTTGGTGCAGAGCTTCAGTTCTAATAATTACTTTTGAGTTAACTGGGCTTCTTTTCTGCTCATTGATCTATCACTGTTTTCATCCCTCATTTCATCTTGTGTTTTGGGCATTTTGTGACCCTTTTTTCCTAATGAGTGTATTTTAGTGGTGCTTTGACATGGGAAGATTGACATATCCTTCCATAATAAAATTCAGGGTGAAAAGAGTCCTCTTTGAGGATGAGCAGTGTACAGCACCTTAGGAGTTTTCTTCTGCAGTGATACTCATGCAAAGTGTTTTTGCATTTGCTGCAGGGAATTGCTTTTAAATAACAATCTGTTACGGGTTTTGCCTTATGAACTTGGACGGCTCTTCCAGCTACAGACCCTGGGTTTGAAAGGTGAGCTCTTTCCAGTTCCATATTCTTATGAGTACTCTGGAATCCTGAGGGGGCTGGGCTCGAAACCTTCCTCTATTACCTCAGGGTTTTCTCACAGTTTATTTGAGGTGTTAAGTGTGCAGCAAAAATTACCAGTCAGTTTGGAAAACAATGCTTCTCTTGTAATCCTGTTAAACTTCCTTAGGAGCCCATTTCAAATCTGCAGGCAGGTGAATAAACCCTTTAACCTGCTGAGTCAATTTGTCTGTTCTCATTCTGGGAGATTTTTTGTGAGTAAAAAGCCTCAAGAAAGGCAGGCAGCTGATCACCCCACTGTTGTTTTCTGCTGTTGGCAGGCAATCCTTTATCCCAAGATATTCTCAGCCTCTACCAGGATCCGGACGGAACCCGAAAGCTACTGAACTACATGCTTGACAATCTAGCAGGTACAGCGCTATGGATCTGTGGAAAAAAGGGGTTTGAAAGTAGTATTTGCTGCTAAGACAAGACTCTGAACCACTGGAGGGAGAGTATTCCGTCACGTTTTTAGTGTTTTTATCAGGTGGCTCCAGTTGTATCCCAAAAAACACCCTCACACAGAGTGGAAGAGGCTGATGTGTATTGTCCCGGCTTCTCCCATGTTACAGCCAGTTGTTCCCACTATGCTGTTTGAAACCCTTCCATTACCAACCAAGGGCAAAGTCTGCCTTGCTGAAGCCATTTTGGTACTTCCCACTAGGAGTAATCATTGGAGTGCAAGCAGAATGTCAAGTTTAGATCGAGAAACACCAATGCCATTAAGAACATTCAGTACCTGACTTCAGTCCTGCTTTGTGGTAACTGAGCCTTCTGCTTTGCCACTTGATGTCTCCCAAGTTAAGACACTGCAGGAATGATGGATAGACAATGAGGTTCTTGGAGAAGGGATGGTTAAATCAGGCCAGGATTTACTCCTCCTTCTTCAGCAGAGTATTCACCATGCAGGAGTATTTCGGTGGTGCTTCTAAATCTGAAAACCAGAGACAAAAATAGTTGTGAATCTTACAAATGACAATTTTTCTCTTACTAGAGCTACACATTTAAATGATTTTTGCCTCCCCTGAAGCATAGAAAGACTCAGGGAGTTGGGGGTGCAAAGCACATTATTGTTCAGTCATCACTTTGACTTAGAAATTGAAACTTACAAACAGAAACCCTGAATTAATCACTGGTTTAATTTTTTTATAGTTCATCCAGAGCAGCTGCCTCCAAGGCCATGGATTACTTTAAAAGAACGAGACCAAATTCTGCCCTCAGGTAAATCTGTCATTCTTTTCCCTGTGTTCACACTATGACATGCTGGCAAACTTATCCTGGGCTTCACTTTCATAGGTCAGAGTGAAAACAGCAATTTGTGTTCATTTGTACTAGAAAAATTAACGTATGGCTGTGCTGTAAATATCATTTTTGTCATTTGAATGGGATGCTGGTCATTTGTGGTCCATGTTGGGCTTTGTCATAACTCTTCCTGCCGCTCTTGCCCAAGCAAAAGAGCTCAATCTCCAGAGGCTGATAACCTGTCCCTTCCTTTCTCTCTTTCCTCCCAGCTTCATTTACAGTTATGTGTTACAATGTGTTGTGTGATAAATACGCCACCCGGCAGCTGTATGGCTACTGCCCGTCCTGGGCACTCAACTGGGAGTACAGGAAAAAGGGAATCATGGAAGAAATCGTCAACTGTGATGCAGATATCATTAGTCTTCAGGTAACTGGGAAATAACTGCATTTTTCGTCAGAAACAGAAAACAAGAACCTCCACCTTTAGAATTAAATGTTCCCTTGAGAACACCGTAGTCACCTGCTCGGTCCCAAATTCCAGGTCTTCCCAATACAAGCTGTGTATCTGTATTCCGATGTCAAAAATACAAGGTGTGATCTGCTGCAATTCAAAATACCCCTGTCACTTTCCCTTTGGGAGGGATCCCAGGACATCCAGGAATGCATATCAGTTCCCAACAGGGCATTAGTCTAGGAAGTGACACAGATTGTGCAAGCACTGACTGCAAGCCAGGGCAGGCACAAGGAAGGGTTGCTTTCACTTCTTTAGCCTGAGGTGTTTGTGTTCAATTCCAGGAAGTGGAAACGGAGCAATACTTCACCCTTTTTCTGCCAGCCTTGAAAGAACGGGGATACGATGGATTCTTTTCTCCAAAGTCACGTGCCAAAATCATGTCTGAGCAGGAGAAAAAGCATGTGGATGGCTGTGCGATATTCTTCAAAACTGAGAAGTAAGGGCCAGCAGCAGCTTTTAAAAGTACATTGAAACCTCAGAACAGCTTCCAGTAATTAGGATGGAAGTTCCCCAAACTGAGCTCCCTTTCAGAGTTTTCACTGCTTCCAGAAACAAAAATGCACCTCTCTGATTGTGTTTAGAAGCAGCTTGAGCAGTTTGGAAGAGAGGGGGCCTGTGGAAGCAGACAAGGGATGGCTTTCAGACCCAGACCCTACCACGGGGGCTGTGGGTCCCAACTGCTCACTGGTGGTTCTCTGCCCGTTGCCCCAGGTTCACACTGGTGCAGAAGCACACGGTGGAGTTCAACCAGGTGGCAATGGCCAACTCGGAGGGTTCAGAAGCCATGTTGAACAGAGTGATGACCAAGGACAACATCGGAGTCGCCGTGGTGTTGGAGGTGCACAAGGAATTGTTTGGAGCAAGTGAGTACGACTGTGGTGTTCTCACTGCTGCTCAGTTCCATTGAAAGGCATGAGTTATTCCTAGGTAATCCATGCTGTTCCTATTGCTGGTGTAACCAAATTCAGCCCCTCAGTGGCTACGACAGGACACTGATGACATTTCTTGGTCTGGCGGCACTTGCATCATGATGCCCAGCATTTACTTGTCTCCTTTCAAGCTTTTTATCCCTGCTTACTTATTCTGTTAAATTCTGCTTGAACCACTCAGCTTTCCCAAAGTCACTGTGTTTACATGCATTTGCTCTTACCAGGAGTTGTCAATAATGTCCAACTTCTATTTTCAACTCTCTTTTCCTCCCCTTGATTGACTCCTTCCACCCTCCCCCAGTGATTAGATGTCAGTGCTAATGCACTGATGTGGAAGAAGGAGATTATCAGGTATCTTTTCCTGCCTCTTGATTGACTGACTGTCACATTTTCATTAAGTTTGATCAGACGGAGCAGACAGTTCCAACATAGATAAAACTGCCACCCTGCTCTGTCTGCACTTCAGAGTAGGAGAAATTCCAGAGCTGGAAGGAGCCGCCTGGGCCATTCTGCAGGCATTTCAGCAGGTTTAAGCAATGAAAACACACCCATCTGCTGCTATGTCTAACCCTGAGCCCTAAGGAGCTACACCCTGAGTATTAACAAGGAGGAACCCTCTGTATTCACACAACCTTTCACTCCTAAAATGGTGCCTGTTTATCCAGGTATGAAATCGCTGCACGTGGACAAACAGCTGCTCATCGTGGCCAATGCCCACATGCACTGGGACCCTGAATACTCAGATGTGAAACTCATCCAGACCATGATGTTTGTCTCAGAGCTGAAAAATATCCTGGAGAAAGCCTCAAGCAGGCCCAGTAGCCCAACAGCAGATCCCAACTCTATCCCTCTGGTGCTGTGTGCAGATCTCAACTCACTGCCTGATTCAGGTAAGACTGGTTTCAGCTTAATTTTTAACTTACCTTCTTGGAATCCTCTTTTTCCTCTGAGGGCCATGGGGTTGATTAGCACTTCCCTGGGTAGGTATGGATGAAAGCTTTCCTAGGAACAGTTGTCAATGGAAATCTGGCTGAGGAGACTGCGAGTCCTCTGGTTGAGTCACTTGCTCTTCATGGTCAGCTGTACTCTCCAGGAAGGCTGGTTGCACCTACAAAAGCGTAGAAAAGCACAGTTAGATCTTAAATAAATGATTACATAAATTCACCTGCCTGGAGCAGCAATAAAAAGTAGGGAAGATGTGAGTTCCTGATGAAAACTTTCCAGGGTGATGGGTTTGCTTTGCTAATTACATCCTTTCTGATCTCACAGCGTCCTTGTGGTGTTTCGCTTTTTAACTCTGAGGCCAACATTCCCTGAACGTTGTCTCTCAAAGCGACTCCCTAAGTCCTTCCCTTTGCCAACAGGTGTAGTGGAATACCTTAGCAACGGCATAGTAGCTGACAACCACAAGGACTTCAAGGAGCTGCGTTACAACGAGTGTCTCATGAACTTCAGCGGCAATGGGAAGAACGGAGCCTCGGAGGGCAGGATCACGCACGGCTTCCAGCTCAAGAGCGCCTACGAGAACAACCTGATGCCTTACACCAATTACACTTTTGACTTCAAAGTAAGCACCGATTTTTGGGAGGTGGCAGGCACTGCTGTCCTAATGCCCTGACAGGGGCTGCCTCTGGTTTAAGGAGGACGGACACAGCACGTGCCTGACCCTGACCCCAGCGTGGGCGAGCCGAGCGCTGTCCTCACTCCGCTGTCTCTCCCTCTCTCCGCAGGGTGTGATTGACTACATTTTCTATTCCAACACTCACATGAACGTGCTCGGAGTCCTGGGGCCTTTGGACCCTCAGTGGCTGGTGGACAACAACATCACGGGGTGTCCCCACCCGCACATCCCCTCCGACCACTTCTCACTGTTAACGCAGCTGGAGCTCCACCCAGCGCTCCTGCCCCTCGTCAACGGGGTGCACCTGCCCTCCCGCAGGTAGTGCAGCCCTGCCCCGGGGAGGGCACGGACCTGTTCTCACGGACCTGTACACTTGTAAATCCCAGTATATAGGAGTGAAGTATGGCCAACCTTAAGCTGCTTCTTCGAGCTCCTTTCCTTATGTGTTTGATATGAGATTTTGCACATTTTGGTGCATATTGGTATCATTTGGCACTAGGGCTGGAACCAAAGTATTATTCCCCTTTCCAGGTTTTTAATTTAATTTTGGTTGGGTTTTTTTTAATTTTAAACTGGCTTTTTCTTTTCAGTAGAAAGCTACACTTCTAAATGGACAAAGAGATTTAAAAACTCGCATTTAACATATTTCAAGGTAATGCTTTTTTCCAGAACGTGGCAAATTGAGCCAACCTTTTAGGAGAAAAAAACCCCAAAACTAGAGATGCTTATTTTGTAGAAAAAATCTTAAAAATACTGTTTGAATCCAAGATGGAGACTGAACTCTGCATTCAACATAAATTTTGCACATTAGCAAAGCACTTAATACCTGACTATAAATGATTGGCAATGTGGCCCTGCCCCTCGTCTCAATACTATCAGAAAACCAAAGATAGCCAAATATCTGTGATCAAATTTGAGCTCTAAATCCTCCTTATTCCAATTTGTTTGGGAGCTGTTGTCAGTCAGGGCTGGATTAAAAAGCTGCTGGTTCCTTCCCAACTGTTAATGCTCTTTGGATGTGTTGGAAATCCTTTTTTTCCTTCCTTTTAACGCTCTGGGTGGCCAGTTCAAAACCTTGTGCCTCAAGAGGCATTAAACATGATGCAATTTTCTGAAAAAAACCCTGTTTGGCTGCTTAATGTTTAAAAAAAAAAAGGCACAGTGATAGGAAAAGGTTGTGTCTGTGTTTTTAAGTTTTTCTTTATTCTGCTTTTTTGCTGCTATAAGATTTTCTTGAATTTCTATTTGAAACTTTTCATGCACTTTACTGTTTCTAGTCTCCAAATGTGATATTTTTAATAAATGAAAAACATTTTCCATGATGTGAATGAAATTTTTAAGCAGATTGATAAACCTATATTTATGTCTCATTCGTATACTTCAAAAAAAAGTCCAATTTAAATTGTAAAATTAGTTTTAAATACTCAAGAGCCATCTTCTGTCTTGCAAAACTGCCAAGTCAGGCTGTTCCTCTTTAATTAAACATTTCCTTTGTCGTTTTATACATAGGAAATTATCCATAAGGGGGAAAAAGAAAAAGTCAATTGGACCTAGAGGAGAAACTATTCCCTGACTCTGGTTGGGGGCCAGGGAGGGGGTGGAGTGGGCCAGAAGGCAAAAATGGGTTCGACAAAGTGACAACTCCCTTGGAAAAGAAGTGCCTGAAAAAGTGGAGGCATCATCTACGGTCTGTGATCAATTGGAAGTGATCGGAGCTGGGGGAAATTCCTGTGCAGCACTTGCTTTGTGCAAAAATACACAACCAAACAAAAAATAGCCCTTTCCAGAGATGGATTTTCCTCTGGGTGCAGGTATCTCCACTGGACTATACCTCAGTGTTCCCCACCTGGCCATGGCACATGGAATGGAGAGTACTGGAAAGTAGAATAGCATGAAAAACTTAATTTTGTGGACATTACCTTTCTGTAACCAGCTGCTGTATGTTTTTTGCGGAGGAGGGATGCTCCACTCTGGAGGTGTGCACTCACCTGCTCCTCCTGTTCCTCCACGCACGGTGACTCCCAACGTGAGCAGTGTTTCCTAACCATACTTCACTCCCAATATTTTTTGAGCTGTTTGTATGAAATGGAACTTCCAATTCACCCGTGATTGTCTATGAACTGCAGAGGAGCCCATTTAGTAATAAAAATAAAAACCCAACACAAATGTTTTGTAATATTGGGGTGGGAGAGGATGGGGACAGAAAAGCCCAAACCCTGGCAAACATTGTAAGCTGCTCAAGTTGGATTTTCCTTCGGTTTCTAACAATGGAAGTGTTCCGTTGCAGGAAGGTGTTCCATTGGATTTTCTCTGCTGCGAAACGCACTTCCAAGCGCTCGTCATACCATGTGGTTTTTAACACAAAAATGTTATTTTAACAGACATTGCACAAAAAACCCAGGGTATTGTTTATGTTTCAGTTGATGCACATGTTTACCTGCCTCTCCTGTGCAGCTCCCTCCTGGTTTTCCTTCAGGTTTTCTCTTCCTAGCAGGAGCAGTGAGGGGATGGTGCTTTTTTTCCCAGCCATTCCCTCGGTTCCCGGCACGTTGAAGGCAATACCTGGAAAAAAGGTTCCAAGCCCTTCCCTGCTTCTCACTGCCTCGGTTTGCTTTCCAAAACACATTGCCTGGTGTCCACTCCCAAGCGACAGCACTGCCTAAAGCCAGCAGAGAAAACAAAATCCAACACCTTTCTACAAGCAACTTTTTAAAACTCAAATCTGTTCAATATGGGGTTTTGTGTGTGTATATATATATACATATATATATATATATATATAAAAAAGAGAATTTTATACAATGGAGCTGAATATTTTTGCTTCCTTCTTTTACTGTAAGGAGTGAGCCATTACACAAGTTTGGTCACAGACCCTCCCTCTCTCTCTTCCTTTGGTATTCCAAGGTGACACAGATCCCAAGAGAACCTGGTGGGAACTGCTAACATCTTAACCCTCTCTGCCCAGCATCAGCCAAGAGCTCACTTTAAACTAAAAACAATTTTTGGACAATATTACAAGCCTCTAGATCCAGGTACAGCATCATCCCTCCCTTTGGGAATGGTGAAGGTGAGAGTGATCCCAGTGCTGAAGCTCATCCTCTGGAGGCTTCCATGCCATCTCAGAGTGGTTACTTTGGGAGCTCAGGGGTTTTTTTTTAGTTGGATTTCTTGTGTGTTGCCTTTGCACCCGCGAGGTCCTGTCCCGAAAAAGATGGAAGTGCACGTGGAAACTGCAGAGTCACTCCCGGGCATGCTTACACTACAGTTTTAGGGGGATTTACGCCTTGTTTCATGGAAATAGCAGCTTTGCTTTAAGCTGAGTGTGCTGGGCTCTGGGATGAGGAAACGCTGCTTGCCCTGGGCCTGGTGTCACCTTGCCAGCTCCACTCCACTCCGGGGAAGTTCTTGGAGACTGCTCATGTTAGGGCAGCTGGGAAAAAGAAGGTCATCAAAGCCCTGAACTGCTACTTTTTTTCTTCCCTTTTAATTAATGTATTAACCACTGTGGAGATGGGATATTGCTCACCCGCGATGGATAGGGCTAAACATCCACTGTTTTCTACCCACCTGTGTATTTCCACGTCCTTCTGGAGGCAACAAACAGCCCTTTTGCAACCACTCTTGTGCCTGCTGTCATTCCTGAGGAGCACAGGGCAGGAAAGAGGGGGGATACAGAGACTGTGTGGGTACTTCCCAGCTTGCCACTGCCCAGGGACACATTTCTGGCATCCAGGGGTTTGGGTGGGCAACACAAATTTGATTCCTACAGACCTCAGACACCTCCTCCCACAATGACCAAGCCAGATTGTAAACAGGGAAAATCCTGCACAGGGTCACAAGTCACACCTGTGTCACCTCGGTTCCTGTGGCCAAGGCACATTCCTGTGGTCCTCATCCCAGGAAAATGGGGCTCCACAGAGCTTCAACCAGTCACTGGGAAACTTCCCACTTCTGTGTTTCCACAGTGAGGAGCCAGCACCAGACCCTATCCAACTCCTACATTACCTGCTCCTGCCAGGAGCTGTCAGAAAAAGGCACCAAAACCTGGAGCAGAGGAAAGGCGGCGCATTAGGAAGTGTCCTTGGCAAAGCATCCAAGGGATTCATGGTGCCAGAGTCTGGCCTAACTCCCTACCCCAAATATCCTAATTTTTACACAAATCCAGGCAGAAAGAGCTGCTGAAGCCAAGGGGAGAAGCACATTCATCCTTTTATTGATGGCACCCGGGATGGGCTGTGGTTGCATGCAGGAACAGCGCGGGCACCCAAAACAGAGGGAGACACTGGCTGCCTGAGGGGAAAGCCTTTCTTTGGGGGAAAGCAGGGAAAGGCTCCTGCCCCTGCCAAAACCCAGGAAGCAGAGGAACTGCCAGTGTTGTGCCGCAGAACCTGGTGAGTATCAGTGCAGGGGGGTTGTGTCACTGCTGTCCGATGAGGAATTAATAACCACGGCTGCCTTGGATCCGGACAGTGGGAAGGATGGGGCGGGGGGTCTCTGAGGGGTCCGGCACCATCGTGCTTCCCGACGAGGCCGTGGCAACGCTTTTTTGGTGCCATCCCTGCTGATTTTGTGGGAGGAAAGAAATGAAAATGGAGTGGTCAGGGGGAAGGGATGGTCCTGCCAAGGCATTGGAGATGCCCGTGTTTTCCAGTGGCTGGGCATCACATACCTCTGCGTCAGCTTGTGGATGAGCAGCTGGATCCAGGGTGCCTCAGGGGCCACACACACTCGCTTGTTCTTCTTCAGGGTGAGGCTGCAAGGCCGTGAGACCCCTCAGCCCCAGGCATGCCCCTTCCCCAAAGCCTTTCTAACCCACAGAGAAAGCCACTCTTGCTCCCTCGGCACAGATATGAACCCTGCACAGCAGAGACATGGGATTCTGGGGCCTTGACCTTGGTGCCATGAGCCACACTGAGGGGAACACCCCTTAAATCAGGAAGCAAGAGTCACCCCAATATTTGGGGGCTTCCCCCCACACCATGTACTTCTGCATCAGTACACAAGTGAGCAATTTGCAGGAATTGGTTTCCAGGCTTTCCACTTACATGATCTCCTTCCTCCTGCAGTGAATCCCCGGTGGCGTCACATCAATGGTGAGGATCAGCCCCAGGTTGATGACTTGGGCGGTGGATTTGATGCACTTGCACCTCATGTTGGTCAGCAGGCTCTCCAGCGACAGACCTGCACCCCAGGGCAGCCCACACCAGGTCTCGGCCCCACTTGGGGAAGGCAGATGGGGACATCCCCCTCCCCACTATCCCATCCCATTCCTGACACCCACAAACTGGTGTTAAGGGGTTTGCAGCAGGGCTAATCCCTCCCTGGACAGCTTCAATGCTTCTTTTCCTACATGTAGAGGGGTGCAGAGTTGGAAAACCTAGCCTACATTTAATAAATTAAACCCATTACCCACACATCAAGCACTTGAGTTTCACGGGGGTCTGGAAGAGAAGCAGCTGAAACCCACAAGGCAAATACCCCCACTGTCAATCCCTGGTATCCCCCCTCCAGCTTAGTCACAGGGCTTAAACTCAAGCTCAAAGACAGGTGAGAGACAAATTTGAAAGATAAACTCAAGTTCAAAGATAGGCAAGAAACAAATGGGAAAGCTCAGGAGAGCCCAGGCTCAGCCCCATCTGGGACACCCAATAACACTGCCCAGGGATTTGGAGTGGGGACAGACGGACACCCCAAAGGCACTCACCGCCCCCTGGCACCAAGTTGCTCAGGAGCAGGAGCAGGGCCAGCGCCGCCGGCAGCAGCCGCATCCTCGCTGCCCACCCCGAGCGACGCGAGGGCTGTTTTATAGCCAGCCCCGAGGGGGATGTTGCAGGCTGGGAACCAGAGGAGGAGGAAAAAAGAGCTGCCCCACACTTCAACTTCCCTGCCCTCGCTTCCCCCCATTGCACGTGGCCCACACTGCCTCCCTGCTGAAAAAGGCAGAAACCTCCTCAAACCTCCTGCTCACCCCATATTTTTGGCCAAAGGCTGGTGCCCCCCACGCCTCCCATCCCGAGCCCCTGGAATGTCACAAGAAGGGATGCAAGGGATAGTGACAGAGGGCGGCCACCTTTACTGGGGCTGCTGGGTCGTGCCCAGAAGCGACACCCAGAGCATGGCTGTGGAATGGGAGAGGCTGGAAGCAGGGACTGGCATTTTTAAGGGTTAAAAGGCATAAAAAGGGGCTCAGGCAGCAGCATGCTCCACTCTGGACTGAGACAAGGCAACAGCAGGATCAGGAAGGGGGGCAGTTTTGGGCCCAGCACATCTGGCCATCCCTCCAGTGGCAGCTTCCTCAGCGGGGAGCCCCTTTCTTCCTCCTGCCAAAAGCAGAAGGGGGTAGGAACATGTGAAGACTGGTTCCCATGGGATACCCCTGGTCCCACTGGGAGCCCCTTGCACTTGGGGAGAAGGGAGGGCTTACAGGTGAGGGAGGTCCTGCAAGAGTTTCTTCACCCATGGGATGTCAGGATCCACACAGACCCTCTTCAGGTTTTTTAACTTAATCCTAGAAAACACACGGGCTTTCAGCAACATCACTTCCTGCACAGCAGCCGAGCCTCCCACCCTGCTCATAAAGAAAATGAGCACAAAACTGAAGTAAATCAGGGAAGATGGGGGAGCAGAGGGCTCGTACCCCCAGGAGCCACTTACACCACCTCAAGACGCCGGCAGCTGCTCCCCACAGGCCAGACCTCGATGCTGCCGTATTTCTCTGGGGAGATGAAGGCTCTGGTGGTTTTGAGGCAGCGGCAGCTCAGGTTGCCATTGGCTTCCAAGATTGCTGGAGAGGCACACAGCCATGGCTCACCCATCATGCCAAAACCCACTGCCAACCCCAAAACCCTCCCCGGGCAATGCATCTCCTGCCACATCCCACCAGGATCACCCACTTTAAACCCTGAAAGCCTCCCACCCCCACCAGCACGCCCCAAGCGCACCCAAGGGAGCACGGGGAGCCTCACCTGTGTCCCCGGGGCAGTGGGTTGCCAGCAGCACCCCCAGCAGCAGGGCCACCCATGCAGCCATGCCGGCCCCAGCCCCAGCACCGGCAGCATCCCCCTATTTGAGCTGGGAAATAGGAGAAGTGAAGTGGCACGGGCGGCCCCAGTGCTGCTGATAAAACGTGCCTCGGGGCTTGGCAGAGGCCCCTGCTTCCTGAAACTGGCTGTTTTCCCCCTCCTACAACACCGGGTCTTGTAAAGGGACCAGTTGTTTCCTCCAAGTTTGTTCTTAGCCCACACAGCCCCATGAGCCCAGAGGTTTTCTGGGATGCTTTTCTGCCCTGCATGATCAGGTGTTACTCATTTCTCCTACAACCTCGTTGCCCCCCTGCAAGGTACAGCACAGAAGAGCTCTGGTGTCATTTGCTTTTGATTATTTTACCCCAAAACTCTGCCAAGTGACCTCATGCTCATTCCAAATATATTCCCTTATTGGCCCAGAGAAGCTGTGGCTGCCCCATCCCTGGAAGTGTCCAAGGTCAGGCTGGATGGGGCTTGGAGCAACCTGGGATAGTGGAAGGTGTCCCGGCCCAGGGCAGGGGATGGCACAAGATGGGCCTTGAGGTTACTTCCAATCCAAGCTGTCCTATGATTCTATGTCATACATTGTTTCAAAGCTAGGAGATCCAGGGAAAATAGAACAGAAGGAAAATTCATGAATTTTATTGGATTTGAGCTGTCAGGACAGGACACACCACACTGTTCCACACAAACCCCAGACACACCCTCTGGCACTGAGCACTTTACATGGAAAAAGTCACAAAGTCATTCCTAAAGAAGCAGGAGCAGTCCCTGACAGGGAACAGCTTCACAGTCTACAGGCAAGTAGATAAACAAAGTACTCATATTCATGCTGATCCAGGGACCAAATGCAGGGGAAAACACCCCCACAAACCTGATGCAGGGCTGGGGCCAGCAGTGAGCCACCCTCCCCATAGCCACTGACACTGGAGCCAGATGTGGGGCTTTCGGCAAGGAGGGGAAGTGAGGGCAAAGTGAGGAGCAGCCAGGTTTGTACATCCATCAGCCCGGCTCAGGGCTCTGGACATCAACTTCCTTAGCAGGAAACTTATTTTTTCTTCCTGCGAAAAGCAGAAGGAGGAGAAATGTGTGAACACGGAGAAGAGAGGGCCCTGGGGGAGGAAGCTCCCGCCCCAGCTGAGGGAAGTCGCTGCCGTTCCCTGGGGCAGGCATCACTCGCTGGGATGGCCACAAATCCAGCACGGGCACAACCAAGGAGGGCACCTTTCCCAGCACTACTGCACCTGCCACGAGCAAACCCTGATCCTGCCACTGCTCCCCCCATTATTTCCCCCCAAATGTTTTGGAAGCGCAGCACTGTTTGTAAGCCAGGGAGAGCATGAACCACACATGGGTTGTGTTGGACCGAATGCTGCTTTGAACAGCAAAGAGTTGCCCCTCATCGCCTTGGGAGTGGGTCCCTTGGACACCAGCAGCTCCTCTGAGAGCTCCCAGGCCCACGAGCACTTCCTAGGACCATGGATGAGCTGGGATGCTGTCCAGGGCTGAGCCAAAGGGATTTTCATCAAAGCAACTTACGTGCTGGCAATGCGCTTCAGCAGCTTCTTTACCCAAGGGGCTTCGGGATTCACACACACCTTTCCTGAGGTTCTTAATTTAATTCTGAAATGCAAGGAACGCTCCTGAACATTCCTGTCCCCTCCAGATTCGAGCAGCCAGAGGTGATGGGCAAGACTCAGCTGTCGCTCAAAGCACCAGTGATGGCAGAAAGCTGCCAGAGACAGAGGAAGCCACAGAATGCCCGGAAACAAGCAAGATACAACACATTCCTATGCGGAGCAGAGACTTGAAGTCCAGAACATTGTTCAAAGACAATCTCTTCTGGAGATTTACAAATGTATCAACACCAAGCAGTTAGAAAAATCCGGGAAAATTAGTTATGGCTCATCATACCTCAGTGTCTGAGGAAGTGCTTCTTTTAAACTGCAAATGCCTGCAGCTCCAGCACAAGGAAATCACACTTTCCCCTGCTGGAAAGATTCCTTTAGGCCCTGGGGACCTACATGTCCACACCTGATATTTTTCAGTGAGTGAGCTGGTGGCATTTTTGGAAAGGTTTAGTTTCCAGGAAGGCAGCAGAGAAGCAGGACTGGTGGCAGAGGCAGAGCCCCGCAGCACTTACATGATCTCAGTGCGCCTGCAGGTGCTGCCCACAGGCCTTATCTCAATGCTCTCATATTTCTTGGGACTGATGTATTCCGAGGTTGTCTTGGCACACCTACAGCTCAGATTCCCATTCACCTCCAGGATGGCTGAGAGAGAGAGAAGGTGGCAACTTACAGGTGCAAACAGTGTTGTTCGAGATGCAGCAACTCCGAGAGCCAAAGGAAGTTACTCCTTCCATGTTTTCACTGTAGGGACCATGGTGAGAAGCTGCTACCTGTGCCTCAGTTCCCTGCTTCCACACAGCTCCCGAAAGCTGACCCACACCCGGCACAGGATAGTCGCACTTTTTCCCTGGCTACAAGGCAAACCTTTGGCTAAACAGGCAGGAGGATCCCAAGCTCCCCCAGTCCCTCGCGTTGCAGAATGTGGGTGATGCCAGCAAAGCCACCCGAAGCTCACCTGCGTGGGCAGAGTGGGACATCACCAGCAGCAGTAGCAGCAGCCAGGGCAGCACAGGGGCTCCCGTCCCCACCCCAGCCAGTGCTCCCATCCTCAGGGAAGGCTCAGCCCCAGAGATGCTCTGAGGAACTGGGTGAACCAACACCCCTATTTATTGGGGAGGGTCATGCTCCAGCACAGGCGCAAGGTTCACACTTCAGCAGTCACACCTGGCCAGTGGAGCATAGAGAGAGGTGACGTCAGTTCTCAGATGCTCCCCACGGCCACCTCAGCTCAATTGACAATATTATTGATTAAAACCAGCCATCGGGACCGAGTACAAGGTTTGGATTCCCCACACCTTGTTTCTGTTTGGTTTGTATCTGTATCACCCTTCATTCCCTTGAGCATTTACCCCTCAACCACAAAAAAGCCCAGAATAAAACTGGAACGCAAGCCCATGACTAAGCAGGGGGGTTTTTAATGTACTCAGGTATTTACATATTTCTTTCTTGGGCCTATATTTTCCCCACACTATTTTTGATGCCTCTCTCATCAGCGAAAATGCCTCACACCGTGCCGTGGAAAAATAATCAAGATCCCTCTGCGCTATGTTTCCACTCAGATCCTTCAAACCTGACACTCAGCAGGCCAAGTAACACACTGAGGTTGGCCACAGGAGCACCCCATGCCCTCGGAGATTGGTGGGACAGGGGCTTTGCCCTGAATAAAGTTGGCAAAGTCACCAGTCGGGAAGCAAAAGGGGAAGGGGACGTGTGGCGAGGCAAGGAGGAAGGAAGAGGGCAGAAGAAAAGAGATGTGGTTGTGTGATAATGTAATTTGGAGCTTTCAAATCACATCAGCATTTTATATAGCAACAAAATGGTAAATTAAAAAAAAGTCTTCCACTCACACTCAAGCTACACATCTCTCTTTCAAAATACATTTTTTCCTCTGAGATAGGTCCAAAAACTCTTGTGAAGTGCTTGTTCAAGAGATGATTGAGGAGTTTAACTCCCTGTATACCAGGGTCACAGAGAGGCCAGGGACAATTTCCATGAGCTATTCCCAAAGTCCTATGGAAGGAATGAACACCCTGCTGTCGTGGCAGTGAAAAAGGAGATGGCCTTAAAAGTGGTTTTTGTTCAATCCTTCCAGAGTTTTCAATTTCCTTGCCAAGAGTTATTAGAATGAACTCAATCAAGGACTGGTTTTGCTGTGTTGTGGCAGGAGTCTATTGGAAAAAACAGTGGGAAAGACAGCGATTAATCAGGAGAGATGTCACCTATGCAAACTGCTATGGAGGCATAAAAGACATATGAAAATCTTTCTGGAGTTCCTGACCTCAAAATGATCCTACTTTTTAGAGCTAGGAAAAAACAAGAGAAGTGAAAGCAATTTTCCCCAGAGCTGCACAGTGGAAAACATGGAGTTTGGGCATGCAGCCGGTACTCTTCCAGGACCGGAGAAATCCAACAGCTTTGCTGGCAATGCTCAGTGAAACTGGTACAGGAAGAAACTATCCATGGACACATGCAATGGACAGACCCAGATGCGTGAGACCATGCCCACAATTAGTGGCTACAGGGCAGGTGTCCATCTCCTACCTACCCTGGAAAGAAGTGGGAGCTACAGAAGCATCGGCTGGACAGATTATGGGAGGTGGCCTGACAGGTGTCCTGGGCAGTCAGTTGGGCCACAGCGACCTCAGTTTTCACCTGGGGTGGATGTCTTCCCCCGAGCTTGTGCAAGATCCAAGTGATCCACTGAGGATGTGCTGCTTCATCCCCATCCTCACAACGCTTCCCTGGCAGCCTTTGCCCACATGGCCATGGAGATGAGCAGGGCATCTCCAGCAGCTCCCTTTGGGACATAGCCGCTATTCATGCCCAGACACAGCCCAGCTCTGGCCCTGTCTCTGAAGGAATGGTTCACATTTCCCCCAGGTGAACCCCCAGCAGAGGGGCATTTGCCAAACCGCTCCTTGAGCTGCTCCAAGTTCCTGCTCCGGGTAGGAAAGGTAAAACAAAAGTGGAAGCTGCGAGAAAGGAGAACTTGACTGAAATCCCAGGGTTTCTGATGGGCTCGGCAGCAGCCACAGTGGTTTTGATGGATGAGTAACATGTAATTGATGAACACTGTGGTGTTTTCTCAGAAGGAAAAGCCGCAGTCGCTGCCGTGGCCAATATTTCTGCACAGTGAGTGGTAATTTTGTAAAGGGAGAAGCAGGGTGAGGATCTGACCTGTGACTATATCTAAGCTGACCGCTTCCTGGATGCCAGGAATTCAGAAGAGTGGCCCTCACGTAGTGATCTGTGGCATTATCCAGGCCAGCATCAACCAAAATATGTACACAGCGTCCTCACAGCTTCTCTGTTTTCTGCAGCAGCTGTCTCTGTACAGGCAAGACTTTGATTTTAGTCATTTATCTTATTAGACTTTTAAAATATTTTTTTAAATTTGCTGAATCCTTCCCACCTAAATCAGAGACCTCAAAAAAAAGTGGTGCAAATAGCTCCTAAAAACCACATGGCAAACCTTTTCCATATTTGAGCAAGATGGGCAGAAACCCCACTCTGCCATCAATGCCATGGAGATGCCAGTTCTCTGGCCCTCCAGGGAGGATCCACAAGAGGCTGCATCAGAGACATCTGCAGAAAGCAAACTCTCAGCCACACTGAAACCATTAACTCTCTCTGTGTTGAAAGTGATTTTTCAGCTCACCCCTCCTTTCTTCACAACTTACTCAGGGCCCCTTGCAGGAGAGAAAAAAAAAACCCATGGGTTTTTTTTTTAAATTGTCCCCCAAAAACCCCAACTGCAGTGAATCTTCACCACTGCGGTTTGTGGTCCATCACCTGTTTCAAAGATAAATATGCCTGCTGCTGAAACTCAAAAAACCTGATACCCACACCTCTTTCAGCATCAACGTGAGAGCACCAGAATTAGCCAAACCCTAACGAAATCAGTCCAAAATTAGGCTGGTCAAACTACATATCGAGCTCACTGTTACTTGCTGGCTTCAAGCAAAGCAGCACAACTTGCTGGTGATGCAGCATGGGGACAAAATCTTGGTTTTGGCTCATTTTTGGAGACAGCAGAGTGGTGTGACACCACTGACAAGCAGGTGAGAAACCTGCTATGGGCATCTTCAAAAGTATTTGGTGTGCTTGAGGGCTAAAGAAGGGACTGTGGTAAGAGAGGAGCTTCGAAAGAGATCAGACAAGAAAGATAGAGAAAGGCTTGGAGCAAGAACAAGAGAAATTAAAGAAAACTTTTAAGAAATGTGAATTCAACATTCCTGCCTCTCCAGCCAGTCCTGAGCCACAGGACCTCTGTGGAGCAGCTTTCTGCTGAAGGGACAGCAGTAGCAGACACTGTTGCCGCTCGACCTCAGAGTGGGGTTCTGGGACATCCCAGCCTCCCCAGAGATGCAAATGGCACTGAGCAAGCGCAGGAGAAAATCCCCAGACTGCTGTGCCAACTTGCTAGAAAAGCACCGTGGAGAACACCCCGGCACCCCCTCACGCCTCCTGAGCTCTCGACTCATTTCCGATCCGAGTTAACCTGAAACAAACCCAACGCCAAGCAGAGAAGCGGCACTATTCCTCAAGGGCCCTTCTGCCTGGCACAGAGGATGTGAAGCAGGAATGACACCCAAGGGCTTTCCCAGAAAGTGTCACTTGGGCCGTGGGCCCTGGCTCCCTCCCCACACATTTGCATGTGGGTGCAGGAACTGGTCTAGACAGCGCAGGTGCCACCGAGCCAGCAGGCACCGTTGGACATTTGCATTGGGGCGTTGTGTGACAGTGATGGCTCAGCCCCCAGCCTTGGGAGCAAGGGGATGAGGAGGGAAACAATCATCCCGTGACAGGAGGGAGCCAATAAACAGCAAGTGGGTGCATTCTAAGTGAGCTGTGCCTGTTGACATGGCCCTGCTGCTCTTGCTTCAACCTGATGTTCTCTGCATCCCCGCCAGCTGCCAGGAAGGTCTCTGGCTTTTAGCACTTCCCTCTTGGGCTAGTGAAGAAGCACTCCAGGTCTATTTACAAAGCCAAAACATGCTCCTGGAAACTCCTTCAGCTACATCCAGCTTCACAAGCTCAGAATTTCCACCTAACTCAAAGGCTCCGATTGTTGGAGCTGAATTATGTCCTATTTGGGGAGCGTATTCAGGCAAGCACTTCACAACAGTCCTACCACCAACATCCCCAGGAGTGCTATGGCAAAGTCTGCTCCCCTTCTTCTTGGAGTTTGACATCTTGATAAATGTAGCTACAAGTTTGGTTAGAGTTTGGTTAAGCATTTTATATTTTTCCAATTATTAGTGGTTTCCATATTAGTTGAGCCCATAATTAAGTTGTCTCCACACTACTTGGCTTGCAGAATAAGCCATAACTATTATTCCTGGTAGAGCATAACATAGCCTTGACCCATTTTCTACTGGCTAAGTCAGAAGACAGTAGGTCATCCATAGAAAAACAGTGCCTCTCCTCAACCACACCAAGTGTAAAAACACACCAGGAACAGACCCAAACTCAACCATCACACCTGGGCTTACACCCAGAGTCGTTATCTTCATTAACATCCACTTAATGCCTTGAGGCCTTTCCTTATCCTCCCTTTGCCAGGTGTCTCCCCATCTTTTTTCCTTGGGGAAGATGCTTTCCCCACATTTCACCCACAAGCCACCATAGGAGTAGAGTTCTTTATATTAAAGAAAAACCAAGGCAAAAGTGACTGTTCTCCAGCAGCGAGCAGAAGTGCACATGGTAAGGAGGGGAAATCCAGGTCTTCACTGAAAAGGAAGCTGCAATACCAACATCTTTTGGGGAAATGAGCAGCCCTCACACCCCCCTGGAAAGCCCCTTGTCAACTTTTCTCTTGGAACCAGCATCCCTGAATCAGCACTCTGGACATCAGAGCCTCACACCGGAAGATGCTCTCAGAAGACACAGAGAAACTCCAGCCCAACTTCTGCAAAGGCTGTGAATCTCAGCAGCTGAAACAATCGATACTGAAAGGAGTTGTCTTGTGCTAAAATAATGCAGCACTGCTCAGGTTTCGGGGGTGAAAGACAGGCGGGTCGAGCACACAAGCCATGCCCCAGGCTGGGAGGGCACCAAGCTCCGGCCTGCCAGGTGGAAGCGGGGAGGGAGATGAAAGGGCAGCACACCGAGAGAGAAGAAAGGTTTTGTGAGACACATGAAAGTGAAACCAAGAAGCACAAAGCCATAAAAACCATGAAACCCGCTTTGATCTCTCCTCAGCTTTTATCTCACTTGTCACTTACAACACACACCCTGAACACTAATAAGGCCTAAAGACTCAAATCTGTCGCAGGGCACAGCCTTTAGTTGGATCCAGAACATTCCTGAAGCTGTTTGGGCATCTCCCCTCCCTTCCATACCCCACCTTCCCCTGGCGACTGGGGCAGACAGAAGTGAGCATTTCACCTGGAAGTTCTGGCTTTGGGGAAGATGGTGGTGGTGTACAAGAAGGCACTTGGAAAGATATTTCCTAACACAACACATCACCTTACCACAACAAAATGAGGGACTTTCCTACTGCCTCCGAGTTGGGACTGGGGAAGGGTGGGTAGCTTAAATGCCTGCATCGTGTAAGTACAAGGTCTAGACTTGCCATGGCAGAAGGAAGCTGTGCAACAATTCTTTTTTTTTTAAATTCTACCTATACTAAAAAGCACCAACTAGGTTCCCATTTTGCAGTGAGTGCAGTGAGAGCTGCGAACACTAGAGAGCAGCAGACACCAGTGTCACGGATAGCAGCCCAGCAAGGCAAAACAGAGTGGAAAGGGAGACTTTCATTTCGCCCGGGATCTGCCCAAGCATTCAGGTTGTAGGTAGAGAATCACAATCCAAGCTCATTGACCGTACAGAAAAAAGGAATTAACATCTTTGTAGGTGTTACACGTGCCTGCTCTCATCACAGAGATGATTTTTTTTTTCCCTGAAAAGCAGCTTTCAGAAGTATTTCTGAACCACTAGTTTCATGTTTTTCCCGTCTGTCATTTCTGCTCACAATTCTGGTGCCACTGCCATGGGATAAGCATGTGTCAGCAGAGCTGGGCACAAGTGGGTGCTACACAAAGAGAGGGCCCCCAAGGAATAGGCTTGGAGATGGGATGCAGTCAAGGAGAACCAAGCGACCGAGTGTCAGGGTGGGAATAACCAGAGGAAACTCAGATCTGGGGAAGGAAAGAGACCAGAGCCAAGATGAAAGGAAGGCTTCCTCCTCTCCCAAAACACACAGGTCGGTGCTCTTTGCCCAATTCCCAGGCAACAGCAGTAGCAGAACTGGCTTGTCTTGATGTTCTGCAGCAAAGCAAAGTTTAGGGGAGGTTTTTGGGTGGGGAGAGGCATGGAGGCGTCCTGGAAATCCAGAAATGCAGGCTAGACCCTGCAGACCCTGTAGCAATGTAAAGGACCTTCGTTTGAAGGAAGATGGAGGAAGACTGCTGCATGGATCCCCTGAAAGATGAGGAGGACAGAGAGCTGCCTCCTTTCTCCTGAAGGCTGGGGGACTGGAGGAATTCTACCTCACTCCCATTTTTCCAACTCCAGAGACTTGTTAACATAGCTAGAGTTTTGCCAGAGGCATGAAGATGCAAGTTGATGTGCAATGCCTTTTTAGCATGTGTGCCCTGGCTCTATTCCCAGCAGGAAAGCTGGGAGATTAAGCAGTCTTAAGCTGAGACAGGAGCTTGAGATTGTCCAGCTGCACACCTGGGAACAGCTGGAAGCTGTTAACTGTCACAGGAAGCCAGAAACACAATGGCTGAGGCTTCCCACTGGGAGCAGCTGGAGAACTGGAGCACAGGCTATCTGCTCCTATCACTCTAGTGTGTGATCTCACCCAACTGTGGTTAAATCCTGGGAGAGCACACATTTGGGTTGTCTATATTGAATCCCAAAGAGAAGCAACAGTTGGATCCAAGTTTAGGGGAGCTCAGGGCAAACTTCTTTCCTAATTTCTCCAGGGTTTTTGCTTGCAAGGAAGTTTTGCATCCCATAGACACACTTCCCTTAATGCACTGTTGGACGTTAATTTGCTAAAAGGTAACACGGGTGCCAGCCTGCAGTGCCAGACTTCCAGAGAGGAAAGATAGAGGATAGAGAGCCTGTGGAACAGGGTAGCATTTTCCCCAGGGTTCATGTAAACTACCCCCCAGGAAGCATCCAGCCCTGGAGACTGGCAGATACAACCAGCCTGTCTTGACAGTTATGTCCAAGCCATCTGGAGCCTGGTTTTTCCTGTCTGGTACAACTGGTTATCATTCCAGCTGGAGGGGAGTGATACTGGGAAAGCCATCCCATGGGTCTGGAGGGCATTCAGCTGCTCCCCAAGAGCACAAAGCTTTGCGGGTAGTGTGGGTAAAATGCATTTCCATGCCAAACATCTTCAAAAGCTGGGAATTTTAATACTTGGGAAATAATAGCCAACACAAATCAACGCTTTAAGTCTATTCCACTGCTTCAACACTCATCCAGCCTTGGGAGGCAACTGCACCAAACCCTCCCCAGTTTAATTCGTCATGCTAAAGGAAATGATGTTTATCTGTCCCAAACTCACATGCCTGGGACTGAGAGACCGACAGAGCAACACAAGAGTGTGATTCACAGCACATTTACATCAAGCCCTGCCTCACCCAAAGTGTTTTCTGTGCTGTTGGATCAGCCTGTGGAAGCGTTTAAAGGTCACAGTGCTAAATGCCACTGAAATATTTTTGCTACTCCAGCTGTATCAGACCCAGAATTGTGCCTGCACTGCTCCAGGCAAGGAGAGGAAGGCTGCTGCATCCTGCCTCCAATGCCGCTAGTCATGTGATGATGTGCAGGAGGTCACAGTCCCTATCCCGGTTCTCACACAGTTCCAAGGTGAGACACCTCCAAGGGGAGGGAGACATGTTGCCCATCACACTTCCGTGCCAGCCTCCCCCGACACCTCCTCTCAGCCCTGCTCACCTGCCCTCCCTCCTCCTCTCCCTCAGACCAGGGCAATCCAGGTGAAGGTGCAAATCCAATCACACCTCTGTGTCACACTCCTGAGCCATCACCAGTCCCACCTCCTCACAGGTAACACCACAGCTATTTGCCCTACCCAGTCAATATTTCCTTGGGATATTTCCTCAGTTTCTCAGATATTTTCTGAAATGCTCGAGCTATCAGGGTGTTCGCATAAATAGCAGCACACTCACCTTTCCCCCCAGCCTCTCCTAGGGTTAGTCACCCTTCTGCCTCACCTCAAGCCCACGTTTCTACCACACCTACAGAAACAACCTTCTTTTGAGGGGCATGTCACCACAGTAAGTTCTTAAATTGCAGGGTCACAACAGAAGCCCACTACAGCCGCTTACACATAGAATCACAGCACAAACTGGTTTATGTTGCAAGGGACCTTAAACATCAGCCAGTTCCACACCTCTGCCATGGGCAGAGACACCTTCCACTACCCCAGGTTGCTCCAAGCCCCACCCAACCTGGCCTTGGACACTTTCAGGGATGTGGCAGTCACAGCTTCAAGTTACAAGTACTTAAAATGGAAGTAAAAAATGCTGTCCTAACCCCAAACCTCTGTTCTCCAGACAGTGTTTTCACTGAGAAAGACAGGCTAGTTCAAAAACACAATGGGAAAGTTTTGTGTAGAAAAAGTAGAATCCTGACTCTGCTCCTTCCTCCACTCATTCTCTCATTATTCCTCTACTTCCAGCATGACAAGACTGGTCAGGCAAACAAAATCATACACCTCTCCCCAGAAAGAACAAACCAGAAGAAACAAGACACAAGCAACCCAAAAGGCTGTTGCTACGGGTTCACAACAGATTAACAGCTGCTCTCCCCACTTCAACTTCATTAGAAAAAACCAGACTCTTCCCTTAAAAACATCTTTACAACCATTTAGAAAACTGCTGTCGGCACAGAACTCTCTAACAAAGAGTAAACTTCAACTCAACCGGTTCCAAGAGAAGTTGCACTGACATCAACAAGCCTGTGTTCTTCAAGGTACTGCCTAGCAACACCTAGCCAACAGAAACACTGTGCAAATAGAGACCTCTACTTGTATCTGAAAGAAGATGAGGTCAAGGCATATTTCTGTGCATAAACAAGATCCTGTTGCAATTCAATAGGAGCCACCGCAATCAATTACTAGTAAAACAATTAGAAAAACTGTGTGTACTTACATATGGAAGCCTGAGTGCTATCAGTAGCTGTGAGAGGAACAATGAAGCAAGAGCCCCATCACCTCTGGAGCCAGATTGTGCTTCCCAGGCCTCTCTGCTGAGAAACGTGGCCACTGGATCTCCCATAAGGAGCAGGAAGCTCCATGCAAGAGCAGCCTCTCCACCTGGCTCAGTTAGGAACTGCCATGCTGCCCAATCCTTGCAAAACATTTTCACCTGAGCGAGAGGGGAAGCTTCTTTCCCTGCCTTCCTCAGCTGCGAGGTGATGGGCAGCAGGAGGACATGAGTTGAGCTAATGAGAAGAAGACAAGTTACTGACATTTTACCCTCTGAGCCCTTTCCTACAGGCTTCTCTCTCAAATGTAAAATCACTAAATCACTGCTGCTTTCACAGGCATAGGAGTTGCCTTTCATTTATGTCCTGCTGCTCTCTCCCTTCTGTGTAGCACAGCTTTTTAGCACATGCCAATCCCTGAAGTCAGAAAGTAGTTTAACATTAAATTTGTGCCCAAGGAGCCAAGAAATCCAGGATTAACAGGCTCTCCTCCTTCCTTTCATTCTGCTTACACACTTCCAGTGACCCATTTTACACAGCCCTGAGGGCTGAAGGGGCTCTGCAGCCAGACTTCTCACAGTTGTTCGTATTTCCACACAGATGCAGCTCTGAGCTTGTTTTAGCCTAACCTTGATAAAGAGAATGCACCTGCAAAAGAGGTGGTTTCTCATCATTCCAGGTGCTTTGTGACAGGTTACCAGGAACAGATGCAACCAGAAACAGAGTTCAGAAAAATGATGAAAACCAACAGTAAGCACTAAAAAATTCAAACTGCCCTTCTTCACACCTAAAGAGAGCTGTAGCAGGTTCTTGCTAGGAACAGCCCTCTCACAGGATTAGTCCCATTCACGGTCTCTCTCTCCATCAGGGGGCTGCCAGGCTTGGGTCACGTATCCTTTGTCCACACTGCAATAAATACCCCAAATAAACGCAACGCCTTGGTTTAAAAAAACTCCCCTGACAGACTGCACGTAGAGGCTTGTCAAGCCTCCAGCACTCCACAGGCTGCACTTGAAAACTTCTGTCTTAGATGATTTATCTGTCAGAGAGGTTCCTTTCCCCTGGAAGGGCATGGAAATGCTATCACAAGGTTCAAGTAAGTCATCCCACTCAGGTACCTTTCCAAACGTATTTGGAGTAGTTTATTTTCAGGCCTTTCATGATAAAATCTTATGCCCAGAGACTCTGACTTTCTTTCTGTGGCTTTGGTAAGGCATGGGAAATGGCTTCTCCTAAACCCCAATTCTGTGGAGATCATGCTCCGGTCGAAATGCCCCTCCCTGCATGTACAACCAGCACTAACAGTCAACTCTAAAAATGCTTGTGACTAGAGATAAAGTGGTCAAATAGAGATTCTCCACGTTACACTTTGTAATCTTTCTACGTGTCTGCTCAAAGCTTTCTGCTAAGACACAAGGTCTGGCCAATTCGTCCTGGCTCAATCTACTACAGGGTATTTCCATTTCTGAAATGGAAATCAAGAGACTGGCCCAAGCTTCAAGTGCAGATTTGAATTTCAGACTTCCTGAAGTTCAGGAGCATTCTGACTTTGTTTTTATTTAGCTCACAGTAAGGCAGGACAACCTTGCTTCTGTGTTTCCAAAAACCTGTTACTAAAGACAAGAACTTGCTCAAGCTAACATTTGCAAAACTCAGGGGTTGATTAGGTATTTTATATCCAAAGTCCTACCCTTGGGATAACCCTAGGATGTACAAGACCTGAGTTTGGAGCTCATAAATCTCTTCAGAAAGAAGAGGCAGATGAAGGTGTTCAGAGACTGGAAAAACCACTCTCTCTGCACATAGGTGAAAAAATGCTGCTCCTGTTTGGCAATCCAAGTAGCCTTCCTAAATCTCCTCTGCTGGGAACTTGATCAGTTCTACTTGAGTACTATTCTTCAAGGAATCCAATTGCATCTTGTTGAAGAAGCAATCCCTGCTCCAACAGCAAACTCTATAACTGGACCCCAGTCCAGGTTACTGGTGGAGACAAGTGACCTGCCAGCCTGAGTGAGGTGCTTCCAGGATCCCACAAGGTGGACTGGCAGCTGGAGCACAGACTGGGTGTATTCCAGCCTGAAGATTTCCTGTGAATGTGTTAAAAGATCTCTGGCAAAAGCCAGCCCGTGTAGCTCCCCACATCTCCTACCTCAACTCTTCCAGAAACAGTGAATCCTGAGTATCCCTCAGTGACACAACAACACAGGGACTAACCCAGTCCTTTCATTATTCCGTAGCCAAGGTGACCCCACAAGACTGAGCCTGACAAACGACCAAGCCCAACCTGGCAGGCAGATGTGAGGAGTTTTCCAGTGCGGTGGGAAAGCAGCTTTACTGAGCCAGGTAAATTTCCACAGCATAGACACACTTCTCCAAAAACAGCCTCTTGAGGTTGGGTTTGAGGCAGGGACAGGAGAACAGAAAAGCGTGTGCTGATGTCAGCTACTTGAAAAAGGACTCTGATCTCCAGGGCTGATGACCCAACACCTCCAAGGAGCAAGACACTTCACAATACATTTTATTGACCTTTTATATAACAAGGCATACAGGGCATCAGCTGAGGGATGACAGAGCACTGGTATCTACTATTGCTGATTAAAGACTAAGTTATTCCCTGCTCCCAGCTCAAGAAATGATGCCAAAAGATATAAACTGATCACAGAACAACAAGACAGTGATGGCCAGTGCAGACTGAAATGCCCCACACACTGCAATGTCTAAAAAACAGGGCTGGAAGGATCTAAAGAAAGCATAACATAAGAGCTTTGACCCCAGCGAAGCAGAAAATGATTTATGACCAGAGCCAGCATGGCTCTACCCCTCTGAGGACACAAAGCTATACAGAAAGAGTCCAGCCCTCTGACTCCAGGTGCACATTTTGTTCAGGGATGAATCCCAGGGGCATGCCGAAGGCAAGGCTTCCATGGCAACTACAGGCAAAGCCCGTTAAATAGAGTAGGAGAGTTGGTAAATTTTCCATTGCACAAAGTCTCTCTCCAACACATGTGGCAGTACTGAAAATTTCCAAATAAACACTGATTAAATTGTACATCAGTACACACAGCACAGCATAAATAGGAGTTTATTTAACAGCCAAGCCTTCAGCTGCTTCCCACAGAAATCCAAAGCCATCCCAATCTTTTCTATTGAGAATTCCACACCAGTTAGCTGTAACAGCTGTTCAGCACTCCACTATGAACAAACATTCAGCATGTTACATGACTGTGCCTTCCTTGCTGCTTGGAACAATGAAGTGCACAGGTTTTACCCACTGAAGCAGAAATCCCTGTTTTCACAGGCACTAGGAATTACACAGCATCCCTGCACATGGCTCAGAGAAGCATCACCTGCTTGATGTTAAAGAATACATTGTGAGAACTAACATGGAATCAGTGCAAGAGTGAATCCCCAACTTGGGCTTGTAAGAATACTCCAACAGCTACTCCAACGGCATTGGGACGCTGTGGAGTTAACTGATCCAAGTGCACATCCTGAGAACAGAACAAATCCAAGTTCCTTCAAAGGAGCCACGTTTGATTTCTCAACTGATACACACAGCTCATGCTGCATTTACAGCATTGAGTGTGTGGCTTTTCCTGATGGCCCAGGCAGCATAAAGGTGGCAGGATTACATTTAGTGAAACAATAAAAGCTTAAGAATGCACAAGGCATCACACAGATAACTGGTGGATGCACTGTGTCAATATCTTGGGCAAGGAACTGGTACAGACACCACACCCAGCTTTCGATCATCTGTGGCACAAACCATCCGACCACCAGCCTTGGCTTTTGTCATCCTGCCAGGAGAAAGCCTGGGATCACCTCCAGTACCTTTGCTCCCTAACAGAGTTAATAATTGAGCTCTGGAAGCCAAAGGCTTCCTAAATCCCTGACTCAGCCACTGTACATGACAAGACTGCTATTTAGACACAGTCATGTTTTCCAAAGTTCCTCGGAGACTCGGGATTATAAACTGCACTCTAAGCTTTCAAACATTTTACCCACAGCCACACAAAACCCTTACAGAACAAACCTACAAGCCCTTGCAAAGCCAACCCTCTGCAAGCCCTGCTTCCTCATGGGCCCTCACACATCCCACCTTTTCACAGAAGCTCTGTCATTCCCTGGTTTGAGCTGATCTATCCTTGACAACCAAGTACTACAGCAAGGAGCTATTTCTGGCAACAGGAACAAAGGAAGAGAGAGGTTCAGTAATACACAGAAGGTCAAGAAGGAAGCGTGTGACAGAGGAAGGAGTTGCCTTTGCATTTCTAGGCCGAGGACAAAACTTCCCTAGACCACAGGCTACTCTTCTCCTTGACTTCACTGGGTGGGAATGAAGCCAGTGCCGAGCGCTTTGGAAATCCTATCACAAACATTTCCTTCATTTAGATGTTTAATAGTGTTCACATCTCTGATGAAGAACGTACTTGCTACAGCCAAAAAAACCCCCACCAGCGCTCTTTGAAGGAGAAATTAAATGCTTCATTAATTCAAAGATGGTTGAGATTGCAAATCAGAACCGGAGCGTACAGGTCTAGAGGCAAGATCACTAATAATTCATGAGCAAAATGCTATGTTTATGCAACACTAAGGATGAGATTTTAATTGCTTATTACTCTAATTGATTTCATTCAGTTGTTATGGCAACTTTCTGCTTTCAGGAGATGTATTACACCAGCCACAGGCCTACATCATGAAGCATGGCTGTGTGACACTCCACAGCTGCAACATACATTTTAAGATAAATAATACTCCGTATCTGCCACATATTTACTGATTCCCATTTTGTTGAGCTTCAAAGCCCTGACAGCCAAGTGGGATCACAAGAATAACTCATCTACCTGTTACTCCAAGCAAAGAAATGGCCTGAGACCATGCTGATGTTCAGTCCTACTCTTTCCTTTACTACATGGTGCTCCAAGAGCACAGAGTGCTCTAAGCTCTGACTGAGGAACATCCTTCTTATTCCATCAGAAAAAAAAGGGGGAGCTATTAAAGAACAGAGTCTGAACACACCAACTGATTTATTCTGAATGATTTATTGCTCCATGTCACTTGTTATATTGTCATCAAGTGGTGGGGAAGTCACGTTTCCTGTTTAAAAGGCCATTATTATAATTATTTAACTATGGAATGACAGCTCACGAGGAACAGAAGTGGTTCCACTACAGATCCCTTGTGGCCCAGTCCAGCCACAGGGGAGCAGTAGGATAACATCTCAAGATCCTCTCAGAAACCTGTGTAAACCTTCAGCACTACACTTCCAATAGGTTTAGCAGCACAGGGAGTAACAGCCCAGAAACTGGACACAGCTAGGCGTTGTTCCAGGGGTTGTCTTGCCCACAGAAACATTCTCCTTCAGCCCCCTCAGCCCCCACCCAAACCAGTTTTACTGACAGAGCAGTTATGAAAATGAGCACGCATTTAAACTCCGGAGACCACAAGCCTTCCAAGTTCTACCACGTGGTAAAAGCAAGCCCCACACAGCATTTAAAAGCCATGCACATCTCTGCTATTAAAAACAAGCCAACCACCAAAATCCCCATTCTTTGCAGGAAGCCAGGCAAACCTCCTCGGAGGTACCCACAGCTATCTGACCCAGCAAAATCAAAGTTGAGCCTAAATCATTCCATCCACAGAAGTGAACCCTACAATATTCTTCCGAGCCGATTGATTTATTTTCATGGGATGAACTTGAAAGGGGTCTGAATGGCACACCTCAAGCTACATTAGTCTCCCAAGCTGTGTAAACCAGGATATGGCCCATGGCTTCCCACCTTCCTCCAAGCCCACCCACACAGTGCGTGCATTCCTGCCAACTCCTGAGCCAGGTGGGTGCTACGCTGAGGCAACCCGAGCAGGCACCTTTGAAGTGGAAGCTGAATGTGTCTTTCATGTTCAAAGAACTTGCAACAGACAGCAAGCAGCCACTGCTCTGCAAGCTCTGAACCAGGCCCTGGCAGGAGGAGCAGCTCCAGCCTATAATGGGCTCTCAGTGGTACACGTGAGTTACGAGTCGGAAGGGATTTTCACACAGGACGCGAGCTCAAGCGTGCCTTTGATGAGTTACTGGAGGTGTCTTGGACTGCCAAGATGCAGACACATCCTAAAACCAGGTTCCCCTAGGAAGAACAACAACAAAGACAATTCCTGCAGAACCCAGAATAATTTGCCTGGAATAACCCTTAACCCCTAGCAGGAGCTCTGGATGTGCAAATATGCTGCCCACACGCAGGATACCTCACACCAGCTTCTAAAACTGAGAGGAGCAAAGATGAGGAGAAATTTCCACCCAGTACTGCAGTCTCTCCTTTTTCTTTACCAACTGCTTGCCACAACTCCTAGGAAAGCTGGAACCCAGATGTGGGATCATACACCCTGTGCAGCACACAAAAAGGAAGCCAAAAGCTTCAAGGAACCAACCGCCACTCACAGCACGTAACAAATACAGCACTTGGTTTATTTTTGTTCTCAACTGAAACAAGACTCAGTAGGTTCCTTATCCAAGGACCTGAAGTGAGCAGAGACTTGCAGCAAGAAGTCTTCAGAGGTACAGTATTTATATCATACAGAGTACACAATAAATTACTATCTACATGCCACAGACCTACAAAAAGTTACATACAATGTAAAAAAATACAGTATTTTCTGCTCAGTTTTTTGTTTTAAATTTTTTTCTGTACATTTTTTTTTAATTTACATTTTCATATACATTTTTTGTAAACTTTTGTGTGTTTTTAGAAAACTGAAATCACGTAACAATTATGGACTTACAGCATCACTCTTACCTTTCTAAAGCAAAGCTTGCATCTACAAAACAGCTTTTAGCTTGTTTGCTCCTTCATTTCCACTTTGGCACCACCACACCTGACACCATTATTCTGAGCTAGTTCCATCTGTTTTAGCCATGTTCTCACCATAGAGAAACACAATTATACTGGAATTTGTGCTTTGATAACAAAGTTCAGAAGAAAAACCATACATTAACTACTTCACCATCACATTTACCTGATATTACTGCGTAATTTCAACTTCTCCTGCACTAACTGCTTTATATCAGCATGCAAACAAGTCTGATTATGACTCAATCAATAACATGAATATACTGAAAAACAACTACAAGGGTTAAATATTCAAAGGAATGTAGACTTAGCAAGGTTTACCATGTTAAGAAGTCTAAGCTAAGAGCATGGATTGACATGTTCAGATTTGAAACACACTGAAGTATACAATGTGAATTTCAGTGTAAAAACATCTGTATTAAAGAAAACATGAAATTACTCCTGGCCACACAATTTATACTATTTCATAGTGAAAACTCTATTGACTAGAAACCTCCTGCTTACCACACATACTCCTGGTGTGAAATAGGGATCCCTGAAGTTTATAAAAGCCAAGCTTCAAAAATTGCTACTTGGAGTACACAACTCAAGACCCTGCTGAAAAGGAAAAGCAGTTTCAGTGTCTGGCCCACTGGAGAGTAAATCATTCCAGCCTGGCACTATGTACACGCACCATTCCAGGTAACCTACTCAGCCAATTGGATCTAATCCCAAAACACTAAGGAGTGGAAGTGCCCTCAAGAGGGACTGCAGTCCAATCTCCTGCTCAAGCAAGGTCAACAGATTCAAGCCAAGCTTGGGATTTTGTCATGTTGAATCCCAAGAACATCCCAGGACAACAACTGCACAGCTCCTCGTGGGCCTCTCCCATGCTTGACAGTGAAGCAAATTTCTTATATTAATCAAGAGCTTCCCATTTAAATTTCAGGAAAAGCTTCTCACTCTTGCTCCATGCTTCTCAGGCAAGACCCTAAAATCAACTCTGGTTTGAGCTGCTGAGGGTTTTGGACCACCAGCTACAGGACTACATTCATGGCTGTTGACAAAACAACTATACAACAACTTTTTTTTTTTTTTTTTTTGCTGATCTGGGGACCTGGAAGGGTTTTTTTTTTTTTAAATTCCTTAAAATTACAACAACAAAAAAACCAAGGCAGGCATTCAAAGCATTGATATACCACAGCAACTTTTGCCTTAATACAGTTTACAGATCAGATTACCACCTCATTTATTATTGCCAAAAGACTCTTAATGGTGCATTAGAAGCCTCAACCTAATACAATCCAGACTCAGTGCTAAGACCGACAGCTGAGAGTTTGCCACTTGGGTTTAGGTTTGAGTTCAAAGAAGAAGGTGCCTTCCAGATCACTTGGAGAACTGCTAAGGCTTTCTTCTCCGCTGCTCATGTCTTCACAGGAGTCTTCACTAGAAGGAACAGTGGGAAAGGTAATTTTAACAAAGCACAACCCTGTCAAAGTGGCAAAGTACTCCTCAATCCTGGGGTTTCTTGCACACTTTTCTGTTCCTAGTAGTAACATCCCACATATGAATGCTCCTTGGTGTAAAGCTCCTCGAGGCTCCTAACGCTGAAATCCTAACAAGGTATGATTTTCCTAATGCCAACAACATCCTACTGATCAAAAAGCCAGTGTTCCAGACACCAAACATTAACTCCTTCAGAAGACTGAAATGCTTCACTTTCCTGCCTTAAAACCAACAGTGCCTCCCCCCACCCTGCCAAGGACTTTTAAACATCACACTGACTGTTCTCCCCTTCTTTTTCTGTATTTAAGATTTATTTCAAGCCCATCAATATTCTCAGGGCTAGCACTTTTTTTTCCCCCAAGTGGCAGTGATTAGTTATATGGAGTTGTCATGAACACTACAGACAAAGAAGAATTCCCAACCAATTAAGCACCTAAGTGTTACCAACCTCTCGCTTCCATTGAAACATCCACCCTCCGGTATCGTTGGCAATTCAGGAACACTGTAGTAGCTGTTTTGTAGGTTTTGGGCTGTACGTCTCGAGACAATCCAAACAAGTTTTTTATGATCAGGCTTGCAGCACTCAGGAGAAGAATAATCTGCCAGACATTTAGAGACCAGCTCCCTCCAGTAAAGTAGGTCACTATCACTTATCTGAAAAGGAAAAAAATCCAGAACTTATTTAGTCTATTACACATAGGCTCTAAAGATAACCCCACCCTCCATTTTGCCTTCTTGGAAAAGACTTGGAAAAAAAACATCAGTCAAGAAAGAAGTGAGTCATAACTATGATACCTTTGTCAAAGTTGCTTTTGAAGGTGAACTACCAACTCCTACACACCTCCCAGACAAGACCCTGTTCAAGTTTGAGTTAGGTTGACAATTTGCCTGTCAGTCTTTGGTAACATTTTCATTATCACTTCCAAAGGAGAAATGAAACAGAGGTTATTCCATTTTAAAATGGAATGAAAAATTTTTAAATTCCATTTTCAAATGGAAGTAAAATTTTTTAAAATACTTTAAAATGGAAGAAAAAATTTTAAAACAGAATAATATTGTACTTTAAAGAACTACTTCCATCCCTTAAGAAACTGGGGTTATTCGATCTGACTGTAAGAGTGAAAAAGCTTCTTCTAGGCCATCAACTGAGGCAGCATGCAGCTACAGGCTATAAATCCTATTTTGGTTCATAGGATATCCTGAGCTGGAAGGGGCCCACAAGGATCATGGAGTTCAACTCCTGGCCTGCACAGGACAATCCCAACAATCCCACCCTGTGCCTGAGGGCAATGTCCAAATGCTCCTTGAGCTCTGTCAGGCTCAGCGCTATGACCATTCCCTGGGGAGCCTACCGGCCTCTGGGGGAAGAACCTTTTCCTGATCTCCAGCCTAAACCTCCCCTGACGCAGCTCCAGCCGTTCCCTCTGATCCAACTATTCAGGTAAAAACAATAACCAGTCACAGAACAGACTGGAAGTTTCTCCAGAACACACAGCTAGAGCTGTGCAAGTTCAATCAGCTGCTTGTTAAAGAGTACATTGTATATGCATTGGCTCAGCAGTTCTTCTGATTTTATACATTTAATCTTGTTTTTAATTGCTTCTTTCAGCTGATGCCAAACAGAACCTTTAAAGACACATTTAGGGACCCATTTAAGGACTCCCTTAAATGTAACATCATCCGTCATTGACAGTGTCAGTCCAAACAACCGGAAAAACAATCCACTGAAAATACTTACCTTTGAATGCTTTTGAACACGCAGAAGGATCTCCAAGAGCTCAACAGATTTCAATGTCTGAACTTCCAGAGTGAGAAGGCACAAGGCCAGGACAGATGGCTAAAAGGACAAGAAAACAGCACTTAACAGAAATCACAAACCTACTCAGAAGTTGCA
Organism: Atrichornis clamosus; assembly: GCA_013400975.1. Taxonomy (NCBI): domain Eukaryota; kingdom Metazoa; phylum Chordata; class Aves; order Passeriformes; family Menuridae; genus Atrichornis; species Atrichornis clamosus. The sequence continues at coordinate 47,265 of WBMZ01006076.1, forward strand.
AACAACTGCTTCCACTTACTTTTGCTTTAGAGAAGACTAGACGGCAGTTGCAAGCTTTCAGCTGTGCTTCCAACTTGTCCAGATTCAATACTTCTTTCCTGTAAGACATCCAAGAAAAGAAGGATCAACAGGAATTCCCTGTCAGGAGCTGCCTCCTCTACAGCCAAGGCTTCAATCATTTAAGAGGAAATAAAGAGGAAAAGGGCTCAGCAAACACATGTAAGCCACCACCAACTCACCTTTCTGAGGTATGACAGAGTACAATAGTATGGTACAAGTGCAAGAAGGTTAAGGCAGTAGTAGCTTTAAATTCAAAGTGCAACTTTTCTGAAATTATCTTTTCCATCCGTTTCAGGTCGGACACAGTGCATTTACATTGGCTGATCCGGATGATCTCGTGAGCAGATGGGATATTGCATTCCTCCTCGACGACGCGGGCAGCCAGCTGGATGCAGCAAACTCCAATGCAAGACAAATGCTTCGGTTTCACCTAAAAGAGGGAGCACAATGAATACTTCCCATCAACAGCGTGCTTAAACAGCAACTGTGTTTGGACTATCCACAGTTCAACAGCCAAAGACATGCTGATCTCCACTAAACTTGATGTCAGTCAGTTCCTACACGCCCCCAGTCATAACCAGTTCCATCACTTGAGTTGGAGCAAAACCCAGTTGGCAGAGCCTGCAAAGCAGCACCGATCTGCTGGGGCTGAGGAAGTGAAGCTCAACAGCTGAACAGTCTTCTCCTCAAGTTGTTCCACACCACTACACAAATAAACATGGTGAGAACTGTAATTCCCCGCTCCTCCAAGCAGCAGTGCTCACCCACCCTCACAGCCTGCCCAAGTCCAGTCTGAGCCTGTTCCAGAAAGCCCCATCCCTCCACAACTTGTTCCTCTCTCCCTGCTCTTCTCTCCCATCCACCAGCATAACATTTTGTGCCACAACAAGGACAGGAAGACCAGACAACTGACACAACTTTGGTTTTTCTGCTGATCTAACAATGAGGAACTGGTTTAGGTTCAAGTTTCCTGCCTTAAAGCAGCACAAACACAATAAAAACAACCAGGAAATTATCATTTGGTATCAGTCCCAGGGAAAAGCTAAGCTTTAGGACAGTACCTAGAGACAGTCTGCAACACTAATGGGTTTTTCTTAATTCCTCCTTTCTTGTCTACATGGTGAGTGCTACAGGTTTATTAGAGGAAATAAATCAAGCTTCTACTTGTCTTTAGAGACAAAAAGAACTGCAGTCAACTCCAGGTTCACAAAGGAAACCTCAGAGCTGTTGCTGAATGCACAGAATGAATCAACAGCCATGCTTATACCTTCATTAGAGCCAAGAATCTGTCCAGAATGTTGACAGCCAAAACAAATGTTTCAGTTGCAAATCCAAAGAAGTTGGTCAGACTCCAAAGATCTTCCACCTTGGCATTCCTTTGTCTTGGACACAGAGTATTTTCATTCTATGGCAGGAGACGCAAAGTCAGAATTATTCTGTGGCAGAGGCCAGTGACTGTGACTCGCTCCCTAAATCACTCCCTTTGATTCAGATCAAACAGAAGCACGACTTTTTTCCTTAAATACTTTATTTCACTTAAGAAAAAAAAAATTAGACACTTAAGACTCAAATCACAGCCAAGGGGCAAAGATTACAGCCAGGTCCTGAGTCTCACTAGTGCAATAGCTAACATAACCACATTTCCACTTGATTATTTTAAGACACATTTATTTAAGTTACCAAGTACAGGTCACACAGTAACTTCTGACCTTACAGATGACCACACAGCCCCCTGCCTGCATGTCAATATTTAAGCAACAGTTCTGCTTTCACAACAAACAAGCAGACTCACTTCAGGGATTTTTTTTTTGGTTAATTATTAAGGCCCTTCCCAAAGAACTCACAAGCACTCAAAAAAACATAAGCCTGGCCTGAATTCTCTAAGGAACTTTGGTCGTTAACGTGGAAATGTTTACTGTCAATTTACATTTCGCTGCTCAGCACTAAGCGTTCTTGGGTTCATTTCCCCAGACCTCGCTAATGAAAAGCTGGTGGCTTCCCTATTTGTTAAGTGCCTGCTTGACATCCCACCTTCCCTGCAGTGGCAGGAAGCTCTCCTGATGAAAACAATACAGAATCCCTTGGTTCTGTGCTCACTCTAAATTTAAACAACAAATATTAAACGCTTAAATATTTTGCTTGCCCTGTAGGTCGCAGCTCTTGAATAATGTAACGTTAATATCTACACTAAAAACAAAAGGCAAGCGGCGCATATAGAGAAAAAAATTAACATTTCGCAATTAACGCACGTTCCCTATTACCTGGAATTTTCTAGGAAAGCACGTATTTTCTGCCCTGAGGAGCCCCCCGATCCCCTCACCCACCTCGGCGGCGCCCTCGATGAGGCTGAGCCCCTTCTCGCGGGGCTGGAACCGCCCCTCCAGCTCCAGATGGAGGTTCAGCTGCTTGAAAAGCCACAGCGCCTCGCTGCTCATCTTCCCTTTCCTCCGCCTCCTTCCCCTCCGCAGCAGGGAAACAAAGGGGCCCCCACAGCCCGGGGGCGAGGGGACACCGGGCCCCCCCTGCGGCCCTCAGCGCTCGGGGAGGGGGAGGCGAGCCCGGCTCCCGTCACCGCGCGGACGGGGGTGGGCTCGGCCGCTGACCCCGCATCCAGGCAGGGCGGCCTGGACCCCCGTGGGGAGTCACGGCACCATCACAGCACCATCGCCTGCCGCTCTCGCCTCCGCCCCGGCCCCGCTCCAAGATGGCGGCGCCGCGTCCCCGCCCACAGCTTTTGTTCTCCCGCGCGGAGCGATCCCCACTGGTGAGGAGGCACGCGGAAGTCAAATAGTCCGCCCCCATCCGCGCGGCCCGGCGGTGCCCCGAGTGGTCCCCGAGGTCCGGGCAGGGCGAGACCGGCCCGCAGCGCCCCGGCTCGGCGGGGAGGGGGGGTGGCACTGCGCTGCTCCGGCGGAACGGAGAGGCCGCGCGGAAGGACACAGCGAGGGACGCATTACACCTTTAAAGAGACAGAAGCGACTCCTCACCCGTTTTGAAAAGACCGCCCAAACCCTCTGCGCTCGGATTGGCCCGCTATCCCCGGCCGCCGATTGGCCGGCGATGTCACTCGCCTCGCCCCTTCCCCGCCTCGCGGAGGGCGTGTTGTTTACTGGCGGCGATTGGCCGCCGACCCAGGCCGGGTCTCTTCTGATTGGCCGGCCGAATTCTGCCTCTGCCCCGCCCCCTGCTCCGGGCCCTGGCAACCGTGACGAGCCGGCGCGCGCGCAGCGTAAGGTGATGGGGGTGGGCAGCGATGGACACCCCCCCGGGGCCACAGTGTGTGACACTCTCATGTCCCGACCCATCCGTCCCGCAGCGCTCCCGTGTCTCCACACCCTTGTCCCACAGCGCTCCCATGTCCTGATACAGGATAAAGATGAAGGCTGACCTGATTGGAGCAATCTGGGGGTGCTCAGCTCCAGCGGGTCGAACTCTGTGTCTAACCCTGTGGCACCCTCCTCGTGCTGTTCCTTGAGGGTTCCAAACACCCGTCTGGATTTAAAACCTCTCCGTGTCCTGCTTCAAACCGAAAGATTTACATACAGCCTGGTGTTGCAGGGTTTTTGGGATGTGCACTTCAAAGCTTCCCTTACTGTGGAGTGAATCAAAGGCCCAATCTGTCAGGAAGATGGTGGATAAGCCCCCTAAGTCAGAAGCTGCATCAAAGGGCTTCTCAGCCTGCAGGGCTGTTTCATCAGACCCCTGGACCAGATAAAATAAATCGTCGTCTGGAGGATTTGTGGGGCTGTTCCAACATGCTCGTGGACAAACACAAAGGGATAAATGTCCTAGGACAAACCCAAACTGCAGCGATTGAATGTGTGTACACACTGGAGACAAAAGTCTGTGGAGGCAACTCCGGCAGATAAGCACTGGGTTTGATCTAGTGAGGTTCCGTAGCTCCAACAAACAGAAAATGTTTATGAAATGTCTCAGTCTGGAAAAGTAAATCCACCTTCTCCATTGAGCCATGAGCAGTGCTGAGCTCTGCCAAGCCCTATTTCGAGGCACAGTCTCTGTCTGCTATGCTGGTGATGAAGGCCAACACTTTCCTCAAGTTTATTTTGATGCCAAGAGTGATGAGATTCCCATAAATACACACAACTTTTCCTCAGGGTATTCCTGACATGGGCCAGCGCTCCTGCAGATAGCATCAGATATACCTGAGCATCCCGAGAATCTCACAGTGAACGAACTGGCACATCAACTGATTTCTGAGGAGTATAAAAGCTGGTTGAGACTCTAAGGTGAGAGCTGTGGATCTGCTCCAGTTTTGAACAATTGCTGCTAATGGGACCGACTTCAAACCGGCTCCGGCTAATGACGTCTTCCAGGTAATGTTTTCGGGATAAGGCTCTCAGCTCCAGTCTCTGCTATTCAAATCCCCTTAGCCATCACGCCCTTTTTTCCTTCCCCACATCCTGAAGTGTATCTTGCCATCACTGAGATGGAGTAAGGGTGTTCATCTTCCTCCGACTGCTGTAGGAAACCACATAGTGGAACGTATGTTCTAGTTTACCTAAAAGGACAAAAAAGGTTCATTTTGTAAGCACAGGGCATGACAGCTCTAAAAATATCAGTTCAGATACCTGCTTGAACACACATTAATTTCCCTTTACTAATTAATTTCCCCTAACCTAATAGAACACTCTGAAAAATTATTCTTCATATATCATGTAGCCTGGGGAGGGGGGAAATCTCTTATCAAAGTGTGGCCCATTTCCCAAATTAGGAGAGAAGGATCCCTGCCCTATCTTTGTTCTTCAGTAATTAACTCAGTAATTAACTGTTGCAAACAGCTCAGTAGGATCAAGAAACGCCCCCCACCAACCCCCCAGGATTCTTAGTATAAGATTGACTCCAGCTTTGGGATTAAAACCAGGGAAAATTAGTCTGCTCCCTGTGCTGTCTGGACCTGGCAGAACAAGAGTGTTGTGGGCAAAGGAGAGTCATGGTGAGGTCAGGGAACAAAATCTGTTGTTGTTTTCTTTTTTTTCCCTTATGCAAGGAGTAATTTTCTTTCAATGTGTCATTTATTTGAGATTCAGTGAAGTGTGAATGTGGGGGGAGAATGAGAAGTGTTTCCAGAATTCTGAGGAAACACAATTTATCTCCTCTGTAACATGCTGTGCTTTATAGAGCAGCAATTTCTTCCTGACATTCTTTGGGAACCCAAAGATGCACGTCCTATTAAATAGGGATTATTTTAACCAGCCTTGCTAAACTATCTTTCTGTATGACCTGGCAAAACCGGTCCTGGCATGTCTGCAAAGCAGTTCCTCAGGAATAGTTCTGGATGGCTAATAGCTGTGTATTGACTGGCAGGGGATGATACCAGAGATGTTGACTGGGCCTTGTGACATGTGGATTTCCACACTGAAATAGGATTACAAACCTTCGTGATTAAGGGACACAGAGTAATTAACACCCTAGCCACAAGCAGTCTGCCCACTCTGGACACCCACAGAAGCAAAACAGGGGTCACTTGGAACAACAGTTCCCTTGAACCACTTAACCAAAGAGCTTCACACAATTTACAGCCACTAATTAATCCAAGTGCTTCACTGCTGGCCTATTATTCTGGTATGGAGGACAACAGTAGCACTGAAAACTGAAAGGCAGAAGTCACAGAGTTGCATTTTTATACAAAATACATATTAGAAAACACATAAAGGCTCCCTATGTACAGACACTCACATATATATCTATCTGAGAAATACTTTACAGATTCTGTTGCTTTTAGAGCAGTGGGATCAGCACCTGGGGATAAAAGCAATCAAAACCTTTGCATGGGTTTCCCTCACCAGGCCCTTTGGGAGGGAACAAGTCTAGAAGGTGAAATGATTCATAAATCTGTCAGAATTTAAACCTAGTTCCCCAGAGAGCAGCCCCTGAAGGAAAGTGTAAAGGCATGTGATCCTCTAGTAGCCATAGGAACAATGTACCCACTGGCACAGCTCCTGTCTGCCCAGAGGAGTGTAATTCCACACCTCTCACCTGGTGCTCCTGGAAGCTGAGTTCAGCATTCATAAATAAATGAATTCATTCAGATTTATTACATGCTGCCTATAAGACAAAAGGAGAGCAAGGCTTCCCAATAAATGATTAATGTAAATAGGAGGGTGGTGTTGGAGAAGAGATCCACTGGACAAACCCAGAGAGGAGCAGTGACAGTGTGTTTCCCAGAGACCACACCTCAAGTTCCAAACAGCTGTTGGAATAAGGAACGGAGAGGGCAGAAAAAAGAAACCCAGCTTGTTTGCTCAGTAAACTTAGAGCAGAAAGTATTTTGAGCTGACAAGACCCAAACGCAAATCAATGGAAACTTAATAAGCTTAGGACAGAATCTACATTTTAATTTAAAGAAATCTGCCATGTACTTATACCACATACTTCACTTATTGAAAATAAAAGCTGTCTTATTTATATAAGTACCCCTATACCAGCACAGCTGCACCACAGTCCTGGGACAAGACTCCCAAGATGAGGTTACTAGAAGAGAGAAATCCATAAATCTACTGGGAAACAGATTTTTCCTAGAAAATGTTCTTATTCCGGGTAAATGGCATAAAACCTGTAAAACATAGCTAAAAATTAAATTGCTTGTAGTGCTAAAATCCCGATTTGTGAAGGAAATTCCAAGTCTTCACTGAGAATTTTCACTGACCCAAAAGGATTCTGTTCCTGAAATAACACCAGGGACAGGCCCCTGCCTACTATGTCACAGCTCCCAGCGAGCCTATGTACAGGATGTTGGGAACCCCAGAATTCCATGATCCCTGATACTGACAGAGCACAAGGAAAAGGCTGCAGAGTGAGCTGGCTCTGTGGTGAACCCAGTACTCTGCCTGTGTTGTCATGGAGGCCTCTCTCTACACAGAGCTGGAAAGATCTGGAAAGCGTTCAGGAGCAAACAGTGAGAGCCCGGTGCAACTCTTTTAAAAAATATAATCAAATGTTGTTTTGGAGGCTTTGAAAATGGCTCTGGCATGAGAAGAGGAAGCAGGAACTTTACCCCCAGTGCAAATCCTCACGTAAAGACAGTACAAAGGAAGGCACTCCTGATGACTTCACCAGGGCCACGTCAAGAATATCTGCAGTTTTGTTGCTCATGGGTTGTTTTTGCCCCACCTCATTCAAACTTCACTTTCTGGTCACTGAGAAAAAGGAAGGAAGCAGGAAAGAGTCCAAATCTGTGACACATTTCAGAACTTGCCCAGTGACTACAATTATTATTCATGATTTCTGCAGGGGGTGGGTTTAGGTACCCTTTGTCTTAGTCCTCACTGGTTCCCAGCTATCTACACTAAAATCTACACTGCATCTTCAAGTCTATTAAAATATAACTTCCTGCCTTTTTTAGCTAATAATTCCAGATGCATATACCCACTTTCTGCAGGAAGACATTGCAGGCAGTATTTGAACAGCAGCTGGAGGTGCAGCCTCAGTTCTGATCCCACTGCCACTGTTGTGCAGCACAAGGAATCTTTGAGGAGCCAAGAGAATGACATCAAATGGCAGTAATTTGCCTTCAGTGCAAGTTAAATTGTCTGAAAAGCAGCTGTGTGTTTCAATAGCCTTGTGCTTGTCGAAGCATGACCACAGAACCAGCAGTTTGCTCAGAGGCCTCCTTTAATAACCATTTGTTACTGGAAGGTGCATTTAATTCACTGTATATTTTTGTCACTTATTTTAAGTGGGTTCTTTTATTTAATTGACAGGATAATTCTAGGCAGTGTTGTACTTAAGGCTTTGGAAAGTTGGGTTGTTTTTTTTTTTTAGAAAGGTAGTTGTGCATAATTTCAGGAGGCGTTTTCAAAATCATAGTGGTTCTGCATAAATGGAATTTAAATTAGTCATTAAAAGTTAAACCAAGGAAAAAAAAAAAAAAGAAAAGCAGTCACCTTCCTGACTGTAGAACTAGACAACTGCTGAGTAAAATAATTTGCTAGGAAGCATTCAGTTACAAGGACTGGGAATGGACATTGTATATTTATTTTAGGATTTTACATTTTTTTCTAATTTAATATTGCATTTTCAGTAAGAGATGAAAAGTCTCTTAATTAGATAATGTGTGGTAAACAAAATACTCCTTTCTCTCCTTTCTTAGGCTTTCTTAAATTCTTGTATGTCTTTTGCTAAAATTGAGATCTTGGGACAATATCTTATACACTTTGCATAGGGATAATTGCTAATTAGAAATATGAGATCATGTCAACCTGTATATTCTTCTCTTTATCAGACAACACAAACACAGACTATCACAGATGGGTGGTTTTTTCCAGCTGTAAATGTGAAAAATTTCATCCCTTGAGTCTAGGGGATTGATTATTCCTACCGAAATAACTAGCAATTAGAGTTCTGGAAGTCTTACAGAGTCTGCTGATCTTACCCCTGTGCCAGCAAGTAATACTCCTCTTTGCCCCTTGCTTTCCAAATGACTACCTTTAGTCACTTCTTGTCCATTGGTGCATAATGTCCTTCTCTTATTCCCCAATAATTTATACTTTGTTTCACAAGATGAATTGCTCTGTGCCAGTGTGGACAGAGATGTACAAACTTCCACGCCCAGTACCACAGATGTTTTCCATGGAACAGCTGCAAGAATATTTCCAGCATAGTTCTATCTTAAAATACCGTATCCAGGCACGTTTCACTAACACACTCATGCTACTTGCCAGAAAAAATAATTCAGATAGACTTTCTCAGATGTACCGGCAGTGAACATGATCCTGATCCACACAGAAAAAGTGCAAATCACTACGTTATTATCCACTGGAAAAAGCAGGTCTACAACCACCACAGCAACACTACACATTTTGCAAGGCTATAAACTCCTGCAGTGCTGATATCAACTCCCCAGAATATAAAATATCCAAATATAAATGAGGATGTCGACAGTGTAGTATAACCACAATCAAGTAATTAATGTGATGTAGTTACACGGAGAAAAGAAATAAATTTTGATATTTTGGAAGGGAAAAATGGAAGAAAACCTGTATTCAATGACGCCACTGTGTCATTCGCTTTGCCAATACTAGAAAGGTAAAATTGGGACTACTGCTAAGGAGGAGGCACATTTGTATCTGCTGTTGGTGTTCTTGCATGTTGTGACATGCATTTCCAACTAATAATCTATTTTCTAGGAAGAATGATGGGTCATTCCATCAATCCCTAGGGTGAGGGACACAGTCTGAAGATATTACTGTTACCAAGTTAAATGAAATAAGAGTTGGAATAGAACACGTTCCAAATAGTAAAGCAAACAGCAGAAAATAGCTGTTCTGGTTGAGAAAATTACATTATGGGGCTGTTTATTTAGTAAAACTAAATCAGGTAAAAAGGTTAATTTAGTGTCTGAAGTTCTCTGTGAATTAATCACTGAATGAGGTGAAAGAGGTGCTTCATTTGCTAAATGTGAGCACGTATTTCACTGATCTGGATGAAAGCAGAACTGTGTCTTGGTGTTTTGAGAAGCTTCATGCTGGGAAGAGATAGGAAGAGAATCTTGTGCAGCTCAAATAGAAGGGTTTGTTTTCCTAGTAAATAATTTAAATTCCTGCTGGTAGGAAGAGCAGGGTGGGAACAGCTACCAAATCCTAAGAGGCTGTGGAGATGTTCCACTCGAGCTGACACTCTTGTGATTCCACTGATGATGGTTTCTAAGGTCAACAGCCTTCTTTAACAGCTGCTGTGGAAATCTACATTTAAGCTCAAAGAAATTAAGGAGCCAGCATCTAGTTTCCTTTTTTCCTTTGCCACATTCCTCAGGAATACTGGGTTATTTTTTTTTCAAAGGGCAGCTAATTATTGCCTGTAAGAACAAGCACAGCTGATGTATTCATAAGGTAGAACAGCCTAATAATTTGTATATACTCATTTCCACACTACTTACTCGGAAAATCAGCATTCCATCGATTGATTCCTTGCACAAAAAAGGGTAAGATTTTTCAAAAACAGCTAGTGATTTTGGATAGTTCAGTTTTCACAGAGATGAGACAGTTCAGTGCTCAAACCCATTTCATTCCTCTGGGAGAGTTCCTTTGTGCTGATGATTTTTCCTTGACAAGCACTTACTCCCTGGAGGCTGAGCAAAGCCTTGTCAGGTAATTTCACCATAAACTATGTTTTTAGGATTCTCCGTGTTTTCTTCTGCTACTTTTCCCAACATTCCACATTTGTAAACTGTGCCTCTCATAAAGAAAAAGGAGTTTAACTTCCTTTTTCAGCTTTTGGAAAATAGAGAAATCCTGAGAGACTGTTTCCATTATTTTTTTTAAGGTTTTGTTCTTTAAACCAACATCAATATTGCCTTCTCTGGGCTGATCAAAGGCTGCTTGCTACTTTAAGGATCACAGGTTAGCAATAATATAAATAAGTTAGGTAATGGTTGGAGCCAAAGCACAAACACAGTGATAACTACAGGGATAACTGGACTTGCTCTGTGACAGAGTGAACTTGACCAGCTAAACCCAAACAGCAGTTATTTTTATAAGTTTGCATGTTTCCAGCCCCTTGGGATATTCAAATACTTTACAAGCTATTTTAATGTAGCCTCACAACCTGCCTGACATGAGGGTGAATTTATCCTTGCTCTGAAGCTGCTGTCTGCACGTGGATTTGAACACCTTGAGCTTTGCATGCCTGTGCTGAACTTTGAGTGCACCTAAGTTGGGTGGGTATGAAAATTACCATTAACCTTTGCATCCATGGATTCAGCTGACTGGTCAAAAGTCACACAGGGAGCAGCACTTGAGTCTCCAAAGCACCACACAGAGCCAAAACCACGAGACCATCTGTTCTTTCCTCTGCAGACTTTTTAAACAACACAGAAATGTCTGCTGCAAGGATACATGGAATCCCAGACTGGTTTGGGCTGAAAGGGACATTAACGATAATCCAGTTCTACCCCCCTGCCATGGGCAGGGACACCTTCCACTAGAGCACATTGCTCCAAGCCCCATCCAACCTGGCCTTGGATACCTCCAGGGATGGGGCAGCCACAGCTTCTCTGGGCAACCTGTGCCAGGGCCTCACCACCCTCCCAGGGAAGGATTTCTTGTAATATCCAATCTAACCCTTCCATCTCTGTCAGTGTGAAGCCATATTGCCTTTTTCCATCTCTCCCTGCAGAACAGGCCAAAACACATTGAGTTCTTGCTGGCTGCCTCCACCTCTTTCCCAGCAGTGTCTCAAAATCCCTTGGTTGTGGTCACTGCCACAAACTACCAGTGGGATTTTGGAAAACGGCCACAGCTTTACAGACTTCCTAAACACTGATTCTTAAGCAACGAGACCCAGAAGAATTAGAATAGAATTGTGAGAGTGAGATAAAATTTCAGCAGGACTTGCCCTTCTCTGCACCTTCTCAGTTCTAAAAGTCTTATTCTGTTTCAAGATAAAAATTAATAAAAATAAAAGGGTGTGGCACACAGCAGTCCTGGATTTCAAGAGCAGTTTGCCCTGTGCATAGAGGAGTTGCTGCAGCAAAAATAGTCTTTCATTTGAGTCTTGTATGTTACTAGGGAAAGGGTTAAAAAGAGCATGTGATGGATGAATTTTTAGCAAACTGATTCAGAGTTAATTTGCTGCAAAACGAATAGAAAAAAAAAAATCTATGTTCTCTCTCTATGATTTATGTCACCATGCTTATTATCTCCGGAGGAAATCCTCCTTTTGCACTGTCTGAACAGCCAGTAACTACAGATACTGGAAGGAGTTTAAAGAAAACAATTTGCCTTTGCTCTGAACTTCTTGCTTTTATCTCTTCATTTCAACCTCTGGTGGTGCGGCAAGATTCTGACACTCATCACCGTGCCAGGATTTGCATGCCAACTATTTAATCCGTTCCTGGTCTTTGCTGTACAGTATTGTAACACAGCCCCAAATACATTAAAAATAAAAAACAACAAAAACCTCAGGTTACAAAAGAATTTGAACACCCAAAAGCTTTGGTGTCCAGTTCTCAAGGAATAAATGGAGCTGTGAGACAACAGCTCAGCTTCCATGGCACTTCAGGCATCTTGTGCTGTCAGTGGAAATGCCAGACACAGCCTGGAAACGGCAAGGAAAAGGACAGTGACTCCCTGCTGCAGGCCTTTGTGCCGGGAAAGGCCTAAGGAAGTAAATGAAGTCTAGAGCAAATCCCTGTTTACATTTTGCAGGGCAGTAAATAAGGGATCACCAGGGATAACAGGGAGCTCTGTCTCAGCACACGCAGGCTGGGAGACACGGCATGTGCACAGAACAGGCGAGAACGTGACGCTTTTGCCGAGGACCGGCACAATACTACGTTCATGTACAAATAAATTACAAATAAACACCTTTTCCTATCGGTTCGCCAGTGTTTTAAACGCAGCTTTAACGACCGTCCCCCGGCACTGCTCGGAGGCGGCCACCCCCCCGGCGCTCTTACGAAGCCGCGCAGGCGCCGCAGATCCCTGCGCGAGGACGCTGAAGCGCGCGATCCTTCCGTCAGGGAAAAGAGTCCCCGGTGTCCTCCCTTCCTCTCCGTTCCCCCTCACAGCCACGGGACCGGGGGGAGAACCGGGAATAGTGAGCCAGGAGGGGAGAACCGGGAAGGCAGAGCCGCCTCCAGCCGCCGCCGGCCTCCCGCATCCCTGACGCGGGGCTTTGTCCCCTCCCGGCGGCGCTGAGGCGAGGCGGTTCCGCGCTGAGGGGCGCTCGCGCCGCCTCGCCGGCGCTTCTTTCTTCTCCCCCTCCCCTCCCCGATCCCCCCGGGAAGCGGCTGGCTGCGGGCTGCCTCTCGCTCCCCTCCCCTCCCTTTTCATTTTTATTTTATTTTATT